>JAPWDM010000001.1:68269003-68541503 GCA_035578155.1 Brachynemurus nebulosus | reverse complement strand
TTAATTTACTTAGGTTAATTTACGTATAACGGTCTTTAATTGCTTATCATTACATTTTTAAACGTTAAGTACAATTACATTATTTGTTTGATGAATGTGGTTAAATATAGTTCGTGTAACATTCCTGCCTCAATATTGCTAGTCGCTATTTTTGTTATTACTAATAAATGTTATAATATATATGTATTTGTTATTATGAGAACAAAATGTATCAACCCCCTTACTATAATGTATATACATTGAAAGTAAGAATAAATTATACATACCATATAAGACAATATACATTCGTCAGCTAAATTTTTTCTAAAAATTAGTATGACGAGCTGAGCTCGTCATTAGTCCTAAAGGAGTTAAATGCTCAAAATATTTTTATCATCTATAAAAAGCTTAACGAACATTACTTGAACACCATCGTATAACTAAGAATATATTAATGGAAATTATTTAAAAATAGTAGTATGAGCATTATAATGCTATCAAATAACTTGCCAACGCGTTTTATAATGAAATTAAAAACTTTTTTTTACCTAAAATGGCCTTCTTATGAGTCTGTTCTTTGTAAGGTCGCAATGTTTCTAAGAAGGCTAAACTAACAATTATCTATGACTTTTTGATATTATTTGATAATGACCCTTATAAATAAAAATATTATAAATATAAAACATTGTTTTAATTGTAACGGAAAGTATTTATAACTAAAAAGTAAGTGTTCACATGTTCATCGTTTGTAGATGTTCCTTGTAAGGCCCATGTATCCTAGCAAGGCCAACCGTTAAATTTTTGATTGGCCTTATAAGGAACCACCGGCTTTCCTAGGAATACTACCAATATTTTAACTTAAATCGAGGCAAAACTATTTTTTTTCCTTTAGTACCATAAACATATCCTTATACGACAATTCACAGTACAAAAATATGAGATAATAATAGGTTATTTTACTAAAAAATTACGTTTTGCTGTGCGCGCGAATAACAATTGTAACGTCGACGATCGAAGTCTACGAAGCGTGAGATCGCACTGTCGCAACAGCGGCGCGAGCGACTCGCCACCGCGTCTGTGGTTTTGAGTTTGATGGATCTTAGTGTATGTAGAAGGAATATGTCTTTACATGTCAATAGCTACGACTTTTTAATAGTTGGCCTTCTAAAGGAGCATGGCCTTCCATGTTCCACCCACCTTAATGGTAAACAACACATATCAATTAGATAAATTAACAAAAAGTTGTTATTCGAAAAAACAACTGTTTTCATTTTATAGAGAATTTTTCTCTGAAAACATAAAACGTTGCCAGGGCAAGCGAAGGAGTATCAATATTAATGGGTATTATTTTGACTTTTCAACTTGTGATTGACTAAATAAAAGAATCACGAATAAATTTGTATCAGAATTTAGTATAATATTGTTTGATATTAGATCAAATTAGGCTCCAGAAATAAAAACACATTTACCCACATGTTATTTGTGCTCACGGCAAGCGAGAGGGGGGAGGGTTAGGTGAAATTTTTTTTTATGCCCGTGGGTACGTCATTTTTCTCGCCGACCCTGTTTGTGCTACCGTTTCACAAAATTTTACGCAATAATAAATGATTTGTCAGGCAGATTGCTACTTTTTATTGTACAGATAAGAAACTCCGAAATAATTAAAAAAATAAATTTTAAATTATCACCAATTTTACTCACATTATAGCAACATTATAAAGAAATGAAAGGCAAACTTGAATATACTTGCCATATTTGTTTTTAAATCATATTCATGATCGTTTTTATTATGAAGCAAATTTGCAATAAATTTCAAAGGACATATCACTTATTTTTCTAGAAATTGTGTTATGTAAAAAAAAATGTTAAAGTAGTTGATTATAATAATATAAATTATTAAGCAATTGGAATTCGTACATTTTATCTAGCACCCCTCAACTTAAAATAAATTGTCGATTGGCGACTGTCTTAATTCATCAGGCTTCTTTAAAACCAAGGGCACCTAGGATTTAGCGGTAATGCCACTCTTCAGTTACTCTCTTAATTATATTTATTTTAATTTTAACGATAATAACTATACAAGGTGTTTGGTAGAAAGGCAGACAAATTTTTTTTGGTGGGTTTATAGGCCCATTTCTAGTACTTTACTGTTAGAACCGGAGTTCTAAGTGCTGCGGTTACTGAAATATGATTTTCTTGTTTAATTAAAAAAAAAATACCCAAAATTCCACTTCTAAGACTTCATAACTATTTTGCTTGTGATCACAATCGCATGAATTCAATTTTTATTGTGTCTTTGATGTCTTTTCTGCTTCTAAGCAACACAATTTATTAACAAAGAAAGTACTTATAAGCTTTTAAAATTCATAAATCGAAGAAATGTGTTAAGAAACCGTTTTCAGTAATCAGAATACTTTCGATTCCAACGGTAAAGTACTAGAAATGGGCCCATTAACCCACCAAAAAATTTTGTCAGTCTTTCTACCAAACACCCTGTAGAGCAGTTGTAACCTTGTAACTGTTTTCATTCATTATTAAAACTGAAGTGCATGAGTGGGTGACATGTTGAAGTCAATTTTAAATTGTTAACAAAGTTATGTTTCTTTAATTATAATAAACTTTATTTTGACAGTTGACTTTCAAATTGAATATAGTGTTGTTGGAGTAATTTATAATTATTATTATAAAAACAATTAGATATAGGATATGAAGTTCTGCAATTGTATTATAGTGTACTTTCATATTTAAAATAATTTACGTGTTTATTTTCGTTACACGTACTAAAGTAAATGCATAATTCCAAGCTATATTAAAAGATTTAAGGTATTCCTGTTCCTCCTACCTTTTAATACAACTACTACTACTACTAATCGTTGAAAAATCCATGTTATTTTTATAGACATTTATAGAATATTATACTGCATTCACTGAAAGACCGTCATTTGTACACGTATTAACGTATATCGTCGCCGTTACTTCAATATGTCGTATGTCAAAAATATGTCACTTTCTGTTAACAATGCTGTAGTAACCAAAATCATCTTTTCTATATAATAGCCAAAATTCCAATGTCTAGGACTACAGTGAAACAGAGAATTCGCACTTGAAAATATTTCGTATATCGCCATTTTTATTTGGCAATGCGTCGTATGTTGTACGGTGCTTTAAAAATACAGACACATTAATAAACAATAAATAATACTCATAACATATCACCAAAAATCCTTGATAATTCAATAAATAAAGCAACCAAAAAGAATTGCAGCGTAAAGAATAAAAATAGCTTTTTTTAATTTCTGACAAATGCCTTTTTTTGACATACGACGTTTTGAAGTAACGGCGGCGATATGCTACCAAAGATTTTTGTTGCGACATCATTGCAGTGGCGAATATTTATTTGAGGTATCCCCCTCACTGATACCTGGCTACATGTCGTCAGCTGAATATTGGTTTTTACCAAGTCAACTTTTTAAACATTTTTTCTAGATAGTTATTTTGTAAGTTTTGGGCATTGAGGAAGTCGAAACCACTATCAGAAAATTTTTTTTTTAAAAATTGACTTGGTACAAACTAATACTCAGCTGACGATATGTTGCTGTTATTACAGATTTGAATAATCTGTTTGACTAACCTCTTTTTTGTATTTTGATAAACAGAATTAATAGCAATGGGCTATTGACTATGTAGTTGAATAAGGAACTAATTCGTAACAGGTGTTTTATTGTTTCATATGTTCAGTTGTACCCCAAAGATGAAAAATTCACAAAGTGCTATTAAATTTAGGCGTGGGTTTTTACGAATGGCGTAAACTTATCGACGCTTACGTTTTTTAACTATATCTTAAAAACTATGCATTTTTCGTAAATACACATGATATGATTTTTTGTACAGAATTAAATTTCCTATCGAAGTGGCACTTTATGAACTCAAAAAATTTTTTCTCAACAAAATAAGTCAAAAAAATTATTTAAAAAAAGCTCAAATTTTTCAATTTTTCTTTTTTTTTTAAATTTTTGAGTAGTACTTTTTTCTGAGTGAACATATGAAACAATAAAACACTTGAGTAAATTCAAAATGTACGACAACCTGCAGAAAAATAATAGAAAATTAATAAAATGTTCTACATGTTTCAATCATTTAAATGATCATCTTCAGGAATATTCGATTTCAGTTGTGAACAACAACCGAAAGTAGACATCAACAAAGGACATGACCTCAAAAATCAAAGTAGTTGTCAAACTGACAGGAGGAAAACAAAATTAAAACCAACGAACCCTATAATAAATAGGGAAGTCACGAAAATAGATAAAACTTGAGGAATTTCAGGAAAAATATGTGGGAGCCAATTACTTACCGTATCAGGAACCACAAGTTAAACTAATAAAATTGAAAAATAGAAAATAGAATTAACTAGAAAGATGTAGAAAAAACCATTGATAGATAGCACAAAGAGGTTATGTAAGAGAAACCACTATTTTTACAAGATTTGAAAAAAATTTTTTTAAAAAACAAAAACCAATAAATTATTACACTTAACACACTCATAATTAAAGGTAAAACATTAAGTTAGATTTAATCTTACCTGCAGTTGGTTTTTTGATAATTTGATAATATAAAAATAAAACGCTTGTTACAAATTAGTTCCTTTTCCTCCTGTTTTTTTGAGCATAGTCAATAGCCTAAAAACTTTCTATGTGTTTTCAAATGGCTTTGTGCTTAAGAAGTCATTAAATAAAATAGCATTTGTTGATATATATTTATTTAATTACATCTTTAAAACTAAATGGTCAAGAAATCTAAAAAAATTAAAATGCCTTGCAAAATGTTATTCTATTTATACCTAATAGTTTTATCTAATAGTTTCTGACAAGGACCGTGAAATAATAAAACCATTTTTTTCCTCTATAAATAATAAGAGAGAAATTAAATACAAAATTGACAGTCATTATCTCTATATTTAGAGAGTCGAAAACCGTTTTTTGATAACATTTAAAAAAAGCAAAGTAGGGTTTATTTCAAAAAAAAAAAAAAAAAAAAAAAAAATGAGAAAGAAATGACTATTCAGCACGGATATTTTAAGAATAACTACTAGGTATTCCAGATTTGAAGCCTCCACACAAACGTAATCTGGCCTATTTATAAAAATAAGAAAAAAATTTAACATGTTAGCTACCGACGTTTTAATAGTAAACTGAGCAGTAATAGAATAAAATCGAATAAATTCGTTTTAACTTTACAGAAAGAGTCAAAATGTAACTATCCTATTTTCATTATTTCATTAATAATTAGAAATATTTAAACTGAAGCATCCTGGCCTCAGAATATGAAGATTTAACCGAAATCGCTTCGATAAAATATGGGTCCTTATTGAGCTACAGGATGTTTTATTTAAAAGTATAAAAACTATTTTTGCCCAGTATTTTAAAACTATTTGACGTATCCCTTATGATACTTGGCAAGCAGTGTAAGTACCGTACACCATACTAAATTATGTTTAATAAAAGTTTCTGGCTACCGCTAATAGAGGCGTACGGCAAGGGCAACTGTGAGACCTTTGCCACGTTTATACTACGTAAAAAATGCCACGTTTATTTTTTAATTGTGACAATTGTCTCAAGCTTAGTTTAGTCTATTTTCATACCAAATTACATATTTACAAATATGGCATCGTTCAAACAATTAGTAGTGAGACGAATATATTAGTCATCTTTGTATTCGTTAAGATATCACTAATATTAACAGATATTAGGTATTACTAATATTACATATTCTAGATAATATAATACTACGATATTAGTTCTGAATGGAGTATTAACGAGATAAAATATTAGTATGAATATAGTAACGATATTTATAATATATCAGTATGAATATAGTAACGGTAACGCACAACCCAATATCACACACAAATCGGTGTAAGTATTTCTTGGTAAAGGGAGGTAACTATATTAAACTAATGTAATGTACGAATAAGACAAATTGCCACATATCTGCATATATTTCTAAAGCTTATACCCATACATATTAACGATAGCTAACGATATTAGTCGACATTGTTAGTTTTTGATAAACTACATGATTATGTTTTTGATTTAATTTTTGAATCCTTTTTGATTTTTTTAAATTTGTTTAAGTATTAAATGAAGTTACAGGAGTAAAATTGAAGTTTTGTATCCAGTATTTAAATTTTATACAATAATAAATCTTTTCCATACATATTTACATACGTACTGTTATTTTAGTTTTCCCAAAAACTCTCTACATAAAATTTGGCATTTTAATACTTCTTTTAAAAAAAATCTTAATAAAACAGCTACTGGTTTTATTAGAAAATATCTAGACATTAGTGGAAAATATCTAGACATTACACAAAATGTTAAATCCTTTTACCACACAGGCAAAGAAATTCAAAATTTAATTCTGAGAGTTGTTACTAGAGATTTTTGGTTAAAACTCAAAGCTACAAAAATTTATAAAATTACCTAATGTAAAGCATTTTATACTCATAAAATTTTATGTAAACCCATCAGACTTACACTCCCTGTTCACTCTCGATAAAATTTTTTAACCAAAAAATTTGTATTTGTTGAATTTAAAAAATTTTATTTGTTGAAAATACGTTATATGAAATCGTCTAATTTCAAAAACCCCTATACGACATTTTCTAAATTTTTTTTTAAATACCTTTACATATTTAGTTAAAGCAATAACAGTTAAATCATATGGCACTCTTATTTCATTTTCTTTGAAAATGTTGCATAGTGGTTTTTGAAACTAGACGATTCATATTATGTATAACTATTGTATGATATTAAATATATAAGCATTCTATTCATAACGAATACAAGAAGTACATACGTATCTACAATATTAGTTAAGGGGAGGTTTACTCGAGAGTCCTTAAAAATTATGTATTTTTCTACAATTTTTTTTCTCAAGAATGGAAGTAAATATCAATTTCAAATTTTGTGCACATATTTATTAAGACGTATTAAACTACACAAAAAAATTTTTCAAGGAAAATTATAAAAAAGTGTCCATTTTATAGATAGTGCAGTGTGACGATCCGAAAATTCAATGCCTTGTTGGTGCACATCCTAGCGCCGGTAATAAACCACCGAAATCCAAAAACAAAAAAGATTTATAAAATATATGAAGAGTACGGGCACCTCTACCTATAATATCAATAAATTGCTGAAAGAAAAAAAATGGCGGATGTTTGAACCTTTGATTACGATTTTTGTCTTATTTTTCGCTCTTTAAAGTAAATTTAAAAATAAAAAAAATATTGAAAGTGTATCGAACTTAGGTAGACGTGCCGAAGAATTGAATTATCTTTAAAATAAAAAATTAAAAAAAGGATCAATCTCAAGGATCAAAATATATAACGAAACGTATTTTCAAAATTTTATATTTAATACTCATTATTGCGTGAACTACGTTTTTTGAATTTTTTTTGGCTTTACCCTAGAATATTGGGGCACTTTATGGCTATCATAAAATCTTCGAA
This sequence comes from Brachynemurus nebulosus, assembly GCA_035578155.1. NCBI lineage: Eukaryota > Metazoa > Arthropoda > Insecta > Neuroptera > Myrmeleontidae > Brachynemurus > Brachynemurus nebulosus. The sequence continues at coordinate 68,534,014 of JAPWDM010000001.1, read as the reverse complement.
AAATTTTTAAAAACGAAAAAAGGTCATTTATGATGGTTTTATTGACATGTGTACTTATATATTATCATTATTATGTTCGTATATCTACCAGGTCTTACAAGCTGTTCATTCATTAAAAAAATAAAATGTTTCTAGTCTTTATGTTTAGTCAGTTTTTTAGTAACACGATTATAACTAAGCATTGTAAACTATTGTAAGTATTTTCTTTAATTGAATATTTCAAGTACTTGATTTAATTAAAATATTAACCAATTTATTATTAACCTGAATACGTCTTATAAAACCGTTTGACAAAATAATGTAAAATGCGTCACGAAAGTAGGGAAGATTTTAACCCTATTACCTACTTATATAAATATTTTTTATTTTGTGCAATATTTCCTATTTACCATTACCTGTTAATAACAATTAAATTACAATTAGGGATGTTATGGATATGAAATTTCGGATACGGATACGGATACGGATATTTAAAAACATTTTTTTCGGTTTCGGTTTCGGTTACGGATATGTAAAAACATCGGATAATGTTTCGGATACGGTTACGATTACAAATAGTTGCTTTCAGTGAACATATTTTTTAGAAAAAAAGACGAAAACTTTAACCCAAAATGTGAACGTCAGAAACGAATTAACGTCACTGGAACAAAAACTATACTTGAGATTTGATTTGGAACTCACAGTCCCCTATCGTGTCCCATTTCCAGAATTAGAGGCATTGTTACAAATATTTACTTTCAGTATCATTACTGCATGAGTAAAAAAAATATGAATAATACTAGAATACAGTACGCATCTTTGTAAAACGCAATCATATTTTTAAAATAAAAATTTCATTAAAAAACCAGTAATCAAATGTTGTCCTCAAATTTTTTGAACAGTCCCCTGCCACAATTTAAAAATGGTACTGAAATCACACTGTGCATTGGCGCGATCGTTTATATCATGAAACGGAACGCAATCGGTGTGAAGTTCGTTCGGTTGCATAGTTAAGTGCGCTGATATCATTTTGTTCACTGTCACCCCTGCATTTGTAAGTAAACCATACCTTTGGGCCCCTAATTATAACAGTCCCCTGCTAAACAATTTTTCTATTGTTTTAAGTGATTAGGTTACAATAAATTTATAAAATAATTACTAAGCGAATGTATTTCCACACCTACCCCTTAAAACTGAATATATTTGAAATGATTTTATGCTAGGAAACTTTCTATGTAAAAATCAGTCCCCTGACCAACAGTCTCCTGTCATTTTATAGCGAGATTAGTTAGTAGAAGGTAATGTTTTTCTTGTTCTAATATTAATTTTATATTATATAATTTTATGACTTTAGAGTTATAAGTTTACGTACTTAAAAAAGAAATTTAGCCCAAAATTTGATTTTAATGACAAGCGTCCTATAGCATTAAGAAAATTCATTGTAATGTTTAATTTACTTAGAAATTTTTGATTTATTCGTACGTAATAATATAAATTCTAAGAGTTATAATAAATAAAAACAAAGATTTTGATTGCTTCTATTCAACGAAAATATGTTTTTTCGTCCCCTGGAACAGTCCCCAGTCGCGATTTTTCATAAAATCGTTAATAATTCACAAATAGAGAGGATAATTAATAAGCTTTTTTAAGGTACACATTTCTCTATTAATGCCTTTCAGTGTATGCACATATTTTCTTAACCCCTTTAGGACTAATGACGAGCTCAGCTCGTCATACTAATTTTTGAAAAAAATTCTGAACTGATGAGTGTGGATTGTTTTATATCGGTCACTGAAGGCTGTATAGTAAAGAGTCCACTCGGGGTCCACCATTTCTCTCCATGGTTCTATTTGAATCATATACCAGTTGTATGCAAAGCTTTACGTTCGATTGCTAAAAGCCATTGAATAAATCGGATTTAGAAATGGTACCACCGGATTCATATGGGCAATGTGCTCCCAATAGCAATTCATAGTAATAAGTGTACTAACGGTATGGTGAGATTATAAGTAATTGATCTCTGCGATCTTCCTAGCCAAAACTGAGTAGCTACGGAGATAATCAAAACAATATCCAAAAATGAAAATACTTTTGTTAAAATAATTTTTTAAATATTTTTAGCAACATAATATTTATTTCTAAATGTAAGCTTTGTGTACTAATAATTTTTATTATTATTATTATCATATATTTATGTTAACTTTCAAAATAATCGTCTGTATAGGTTAAATATGCAAGATTTGTTTACATAAAATAGTTATTTACTTTAAAAATATTCTTGTGAAGACTGTGTATGTGAACACAAACGCTTTACACTATCCGCTTAATGAACGTCCACTTAAGGAGAAAGTGGTGTACAATGAGTTGCTATTGGGGACACATTGCCCATACAAACCCGGCTATACCCTTTAAGGTAATATTTTACGTAAAAAATTTTGTTAATAAATACGATTGATACTGTTGGCATAGACGCATTTATTATGTGTTATGCTTTGGTTGATATTATGTATTTGTTACCTATTTATTAAAAAATAACAATGATTTTACTATTCATGCAAATATTGCAATAAATACATAAAATATATCAGTAAATTGATGTGTTTGGAGAATATTAGTATTGAATATTAACACCAGAATTAGCAGTGGAGAAGTCCGGACCATCACCTGCAATTATTGTAAAATTTAATTGTGTTGTTTATCTCAAATTCAAGTGAACCATAATTTTCGAACATTAAAAATCAATTGAATATTATAGCGAAATACTTAATTTATTAATTTTCACTTAAAACTAAAGTATGCTTTTACGAGCTAGTTTTCAGTTGATTTAATCATCTTCAAATAAATTTGAACTTGACTAAAATTTTATTTTAAAGAAGAATATACATATGTGAATCAAAAGAACTGAGAAACGGATACCAGTTAAGAAATGGAAAAACTCTGGAAGAACGAGTAAGCAAAATACAGATGCACAGGAAACAAGATGACAAACTAGGAAAACAGGATTCATACAAGTTGGGTGGTCGACAAAAAACAGTGGATAGGTAACCTGAGCAATGGGTATAATGAGAAAGTGTTTTAGTTAATTCTTAATAAACAAGGATGTAAAATTAGGTGAATGTAGCCGATTTGAAAAAATAAATTTTTTCACAAAATGGCGTCCATTTAAAAAAAATCATTTTTTCACCTCCTTTTTTTAACTTTGGAAATCTTTTTTAAAAATAGTAAAAAAAAATTCCAAAAACCCCTACGTCGCGCCTCGAACCAATTTTGATAGTATTAAAAAGGTCTGTGCCAAATTTCAAGTAAATTAGTGCATTAGAACTTGAGATATTATGTTAGCCGTATCAAAAAAGTAGTTTCGAGTAATTTATATTAAAAAATTGAATTTAACGCTGAAAAAATACACAGTACACAGAGAAAAAATCACCATAACACCGAAAATAATTTGAATTTCCATAAATCCTTTTAGAGGCTTATTCTTAAAGGTCTGAACTTTGAAAATATGAAAAACAAAAAACAAAAATAGTTTTTTTCGAATTTCTAGACTAGAATACCCCCTTAAGGAAATCTGAGAAATTCCTGGATAGGGCATTTAAGTATGAGATCACTGGTCCAACCGGAATATTTTATAAAATTTCATTAAGCCGTAGAGTTTAGTAGCCTCTGTATTCATAGGGACCCTTTAATATTTCTGGGAAAGTAAAATTTGAATTTATTTTAAATTATTTATGTGATTTTTGGTTTGTATAACAAATTTATTGGTATGGCCATTGTTAACGGATTGAACGTATGTCTTGTTTTAGTAAAAGTGTGCCAATTTTTCCATGTATTTAGTCAGACTAAAAACCAAAAATGCATTTTTGTGAAAAAAGACAAAAATTAAATATATTGGAACCTTTGAAAATAAATTAAACCAACAATAATCCTGACGTAATCGCCTTAAATGCCGAAATAAGTCTTAAATAAGTTTCCCCTTCTAAACCTATTTAAGTAAACTATTCTAAATTATATGCAATACCTCTTTGGTTAAAGCACAATCTTAATTATAAGCACGAAATCTTCGTAATTTGTAACATTTTATTTCTTTTACATCGCAGTAGTTATATATACATAATCTATTTAACTATATTGTTAAATTTTATTCAATTTGATCTTACAATGTTTTTTTCTACTATAGCCATTGCTTAGGTCGCCCGCCGACTGTTCTTATCAACCACTAAACTTGTAGTCCAAGCTCCGATAGCACAAAATCATACCGTATAAAACACCTCAAATTAAAAAAAGCTAAATCGATAGTAACTAATGCCGACAATAGGGAATGCCCGACAGACCTTTGAATCTTTGTTAAATTCTATTTTTAAAAATATTTTTGAAATGACCGAAAAGAACCTCAAACTTACCTTACACAACACCTTGTTGAAATTCACATATATGATAGCAAATTATATATATTTTACCATGGAATCGGTCTGTTTGGCATATTTTGTTAAGTAATGTCAAATAGACCTCTTTTAATTAGTGAAAATTTTAGGCAACCTTACTTCACATAATACCCTAATTTTTTTTTAAATGAAACTTTTAGACATTACCAATCTATTAAAAGTTGGTTTGCCTGGCAAATTTTGTTAACTAATAAGAATCCATAAGAAATTAATAATAATAATAATAATAATAATAATAATAATAATAATAATAATAATAATAATAATAAGTTATTATTGGGACGCTCCGCACGCTCCGGTCGCACGAGACGACTTTCTCCGGGAGTTCATGAACACCTTTGAACGCCCATGCCCCGTTTAGAGCGGGTCCTCGAACATCCATTGGACCTGCCCTCGAATCTCCCACTGCCATGGTTTTGCAGCGAGGTTCGGGGATTTATTAGGTAGGGAAGACCAGGAAGGGGATGCTGTATGACGGACATTACGTACCTGACCTAGAAGTACCTGACCTGGTACGCTGCACGGACACTTTTCCCTCCGCCTGGGGGTTTTTGAAGTGCAGTCGCGTTATCTCGTTAAACTTTCTCATAATAATAATAATAATAATAATAATACTCCGGTATAATTTAATAATGCTCCTAACAGGTATATATTATGTATATGATTTCTCTGAGCGGACAACTAACTTATCTATATATATTATGTTCGTCGGCTTATGGATAAATCAGTGCAATTAAAATAATAGACACTGCTGTGCTTAACAATGAAGCTTGACTGGGTAAAACACCTTATTTTCCAAAAAAAAACTTGCTTCGATGAATAAAGCTAATATTAGACTTTACATTAACATTGAAAAAATTCCTTTCTTTAATTATTTCTTTGTTTGAAAATGGTTAGAAACGACTTTTCCATGAAAACTGCTACTTCGTAGCTTTAAAACACTAAGCCTGACATAGTAAAAAACGATTTTTATGAGACAAACCAATATTTATGATTAGAGGAGATGTTAAACTTCATTTTAAAAAAAGAAAATAGGAGGTGTTTTGTCGCGGCCTCAAAGGAAGTGTATTTGTTTATAAAAAAAGTTAACGCTACACTTCAAAATTTAATTTAACAAACTTAGCTATATTTTTTTTAAAGCCGGGTCAATTATAATTGATATAAGAGGTCCCAAACTTAATTTTAAGAACAAAAAAAAAATACTTTTAAAGATAACATTGCTTCAAACAACTATCAATTTCATGCGTGAAAGCTGAATATTTGAGATGAAGTCTGGCATAGTTTAAATAACGTTTTTTATTAGAAGACCAAATTTAATACGTAGATAATAACAAAAACTTTTAATTAAAACAAAAAGATCGAGGGTGTTATGTGAGGTAAGTTTGCTTAAAACTTTCACTAATTAAAATAGATTTGTCAGACATTAATTAACAAAATATGCCAGACAGACCAATTCCTCAGTAAAATATAATATATAATTTGCTATAACATATGTGAATTTCAACAAGGTGTTATGTGAGGTAAGTTTGAGGTTTTTTTCGACCATTTCAAAAATTTTTTAAAAATAGAATTTAAAAAATTTTAAAGGTCTGTCGGGCGTTTCTTATTGTCGGCATTAGTTACTATCGATTTAGTTTTATTAATTTGAGGTGTTTCATCAGGTATGATTTTGTGCTATCGGAGCTTGGACTATTTTATAAATCTTGTTTTTGTAGTTTGTCATTTTGTTTCCTATGCTCCAGCAATTTTCTTGTATGTTCTTCTGGGATTTTTCCTACTTGTAAATAATAAACAAATATTTTACTTCGCAAAAGTACCACTGTTATTTTGAAACTGTGACAATATTGTTTTGAACCGTCAGTTCATTTTTAAACAGAATTTTCCTACTTCTTAAGCGGTTTCCATTTCTTTTTTTTTTTTAAATATATATCCTTATTTAAAATAGATTTTTAATTCAGTTCAAATTTATCTGAAGACAGTTAAATCAACCGAAATCTTGCTCGTAAAAATACAATTTAAGTGAAAATTGATAAATTAAATATTTCAACATAATACCTAATTAATTTCACCAGATGTGGCTATTTATACATACAGTATATATACGCAATTGGCTATTTATACATACAATATGTATACGCAATTGGTTATTTATACATATAGTATGTATACGAAATTGGCTATTTATACATACAGTATGTATATGGAATATTTTATTTAAACATGGAGTATGTATACGCAGTTGACTACTTATTCAGAATTACCGTAATTTCTGATGTATAATGCGCACATTGAGCACCAAAAATATCGTTAAAATTTCGAAGTGCACGTATTAAAATGGACTTTTCCACTGGTGACAGTAAAATAATTTATAATAACAAATTTATCGATTCTAATAATAACGAAATTCTCGCGTACCATCGATTGAATTTTGTATAATCTTTTTAGTTTAAGAACGGATTTTTGGCGACGCGAACCGGAAGTTGCATGTCTGAGGACTAAAAAAAGGTTTCCTTTGTTATGTTAATAAAAAATTAGAGGCAAATTCTTATAGAATTTGATCAATGGAACAAAATAGGAAGAACAAATTTTTTCGATATCCTGTTTAGTTTTCGAGTTAATATGTGTTGTATTTCTAAAACTTACTATAATGAGATAATGAATTATATATTACACACATACACATATACGTAGTATCAATTTTTACGGATATAAGCTCAGTTTTAAATATAATTTTTGAATGGTATATTTTGGTTTTTATTCATAGAAATTAGTGAAAAATGAACGGGACATCACCAATGAAACCTCATTCTTGGGCAAAGGGTAATTATTTACAAATATGTCTCGGCGTGTAATGACTTCAAAATTATTTAATTACCCTTTGCCTGAAAATGAGGTTTTAATGATGTTGTCCAGTCCATTTTCTACTTACTTCTATCAATACAAGCCGTAATATACCTACCGTAATTGTCTATCCAATATAGTAAGTTTTTCAAATTTGACACGTAATATGACGAAAACTAAGCAAAATATCGAAAAACTTCATTGTTTCTTTTTTGTGCTACTCACCAAGTTCCATAAGAATAGATCTTTAATTTTTGTTGCTATGGTAACGGAAAACATTTTTTAGTAATCCCTAGGCTTGACATTCGAAGGGTTGAAAAATACACTTCCGGTCCTCGTCGCTAAAAATCCGTTTAGGGGATAACTTCTTAAGCCAAAAATATTATGTAAAAAAATAATTCAGCTGAATCGGAGGTATTCGGTTATTATAATGGTGTAGTTATTAAAAAAATATTAATTGTAATAATAGCGCATTTAATCAGTATGTATAAGTAGCCAACTGCGTATACAGTTTAGCTTTAGGTAGTACATAACTACATACTGTAGGTTTAAATACACTCTAAGAAAAAAATGTACCGTTTTACTACTATTATAGGAGGCAATTAAATGCCTTCTATAATGACAGTAACATTACAAACCGTAATGTACGAAGGTGAAAATTACACCATCATGGTGCAATTATTACTCATATGTGTAGTTTTAAACATGTCGTACGTAAAATTACGGTCCAGGTGTGTAATAGATTACGTTTTATTTGTGTATTAACTACACAATAAGATGTAATTTTACACATTCAGTTCGCAATAGTGCGCAGTTAAACGTAAAATTACATCATATTAATGTATTTTTAAACCACGCCTGTACACCTGAAAATGTAATTTTACACACTTATATAGTAATGTTTACACCCAGAAAAGTGTAATATTAATCCAACTGAATCACTCATTCTGATTCTGTTCAACTGAATCAGTATGAGTGATTCAATTGTGCTGAAAAAAATAAACTGATTCAACTTAATTGAAAATAGCGAATCAAAAAAGATTATTGATGGTTTTTTTACATAAATATTTATAATAATATGAAGTATAGAATAATTTGGAATTATATACAAAAAGATTCGAGATGTTAAATATTTTGCTTATTATGTCTAAATTTCTATATAAGTGTGTCGTATGATAAAATAATAATTTTTTTGGTAAATTTTAAAATAAACACTCCAAAAAAGTAAGATTATAAAAGTTTTATTATGAACGTTTACTTGCTTTCATGAACATAGGTAATCTTTATTTTGCAGTGTAACTGCCAATTAAACTGGTCAAAATTTTGAGATATGACTTTTTTTACAATGCTTACGTTTTGCAGACACAATTATTTAAGCAGTATCTTATAAAAAATTTAATTGTAATTAGATTACAATGATAATATTAAAAACTTATGGATTAAAATTGTAGTTACATTATATCAAAAATATAGTTTAAGAAAATTAACTAAACAATACTTAAATATAAGAAAAACAATATTCTGCTGATTCTTGCCATTCTTAGAACTTCGCAGAAAATGTATGCTGTGGTTTCATAGATGTCTTCGCCAATTCCAGTTTCTAAACAAATCAGAAAATAAGGGTTACTTAATTTTATAACCATTTTTGATTATTTTTTTTCTTTTTTTAATAACTATTTTACAGCAATTTAAAATTAAGAAAATTTCGCTTTCGCTACAAAATTACTTCTAGGCTATTTTAATGAATGTACAGATATTAGATTTTTGATTAAAAAACTCACCAGCAAAGTGACCCGGCGTGTTTATGGCACTGGCACTTCCGAATTGGTAAACGGAGGGTTTGAATTCCGTAGCCGGTTATATGCTGGCGAAAGTTTTCTGCTATTTCCCATCATAATTCCAGATGAATATCGACATTATCCTTAAGAAGATGGTTGCAAACAGACACCTACCAAATCCTTATACCGCTTTTCTTATCCTCCGCCCAATATTCTGCTGACTCTTGCAATTACTATAACTTCAGGGAAAATGTATGCTGCGGTTTCACAGATGTCTTCACCAATTCCGGTTTCTAAACAAATCAGAAAATAAGGGTTACTTAATTTTATAACCATTTTTGCTTATTTATTTTTTCTCTTTTTAATAACTATTTCACAGCAATTTAAAATTAAGGAAATTTCGCTTTCGCTACAAAATTACTTCTAGGCTATTGTAATGAATGTACAGATATTAGATTTTTTATTAAAAAACTCACCAGCAAAGTAACCCGGCGTGCTTAGGCACTGGCATTTCCGAACTGGTAGACTGAGGGTTTGAATTCCGTAGCCGGTTATATGCTGATGAAAGTTTTCTGCTATTTCCCATCGCAATTCCAGATGAATATCGACATCGTCCTTAAGAAGACGGTTGCAGACGGACACCTGCCAAATCTTTATACCGCTTTTCTTGTTCTCCGGCCATATCATCATGAAAAAGTTGAGAAATAATGATGTGAGTGACGTCCGTTACATACCATTGTCTAAAAAACGAACGTTAAATTCCATTATTATTATTACCATTGTTATTATTACTTAAAAAACTCGATTTCTATACGTCGTTTCAATTTAAACCTGTTATGAATTTATATTACTGTAAAGCAAAAAAAAAAAAAAAAATTCGTTCAGTGCGTGTTTTTGACACGTACTAAGTAATGCCATCTCAGTGAAAGTGTTAATTTATGATTTTTTGTTAACTCTATAGTTGTTTGTTAACTCTATAGTTAGTAGCCCTCTTGCGTTTGTTCAATATGGATGTACAACCCAATAATTATTCAATCACGTGTTCAATTCAATCACACAACGATATTAATACGTCATCTTCGATGACATAAAAACGAAATATTATATACCTACATTAATTAGGGTTTGTGTTGATTAAAATTTGATAAATAGTTGTAGGCATTTTGTTTCCCAAGTCAATAAATTTTAGTAAAAAAATATGTATAATTCTTTTATCACTACAGATTTTACCAATTTACAAGCATTATATAATTTTTTAGACATATCTGAATGAAAGATATCTGAATTGTAGATAATGTTTCAATTTTCACAGAAATTGAGAGCCCCACAAAATAAATTATTAATCAAATTGTAAAATAAACTTTTATCAAATTACATAACTATTTGTATGAAGCAAAATTAAAAAAATTAACTTACCTGAAATATTTTAAATGTATCATCAGGACAGCATTTTGGAAACAAACAAATTTATATTACAGTATTCTTTGCACATTATTCCAGAAGACATTTTGCACAATGCATATAAAAACAAAACATCAGTATACCACTATAACACTGTTTTTGTAATATATTTAAAGATTAATTTATCATACACGTTATAATTATATTAACTATATATCCTATCAAAAAATACTTTTGTTTAATTCAGCTAATTTGAAAACATAATTTTTAACCTTTAAGAATATTACTTATGTACGTATAAATAATACAGCAATCCAATAACAGATAATTTTAAAATACATAAAAGCATATGCGCGCGCATGGGTTTTGCTATTTAGTGGTGTAAAAATAAACCAAAAACGTTGTAAAAATCCAAAGTTACACCTTTATTAGTGTAATATTAAAAAAAAAAAACAGTAATTATACACAAATTATATAAAAATACACCAATTTTTTCATATTACACAAATAATAGTGCATATTTTCAGAGCGAGGAGTAATTTTGCTCTAAATTTAAGTTATTTTACACGTTTTTGACCCTTTTTTCTTAGAGTGTAGCCAATTCAGTATACACATAATTATGTATAAACAGCTAATTTCATATACACACTATATATGTATAAATAGCCAATTTCGTATACATACCGTATGTATAAATAGCCAATTGCGTATACATACTGTATGTATAAATATCTAATTAGTTATACATACTGTATGTATAAATAGCCACATCCTAATTATTATGGTTTCTGATAAAGTTAAATTACCTACAACTAGATATTGCTATTTAAAAATTTTAAGATCTGTTTTGATTATCATATCTTCTTCTTATGTCAAGTACTATAAAGTATAATTATTTTATAGTTTTATAACCACTGCGAGCAATAGCCCGAGCACATGTTATGGTGGAAGCAGGATTTTACATTGGTTCTATGATGCAGTCAAACATATAATGTTTTATATAATAAATGGTGATCTTTTGTTGTTAATAAAATTATATTATATAATATATAGTAATATTTACTGAATAAGACAAAATCGACAAACTATATAATTATACATTCCATTATATATTATGTGTAAATTTAATGAACAAGTTTTATTTTAAAATAGAGAACTTATAAGATTTGCCATGTTACTGTCTTCCAGAATTTAATAATGTAGAAATTTATACAACAGAATGTACTTACATAAAAAAAATATGTAATAAAATTATATTAAAATATATTAATAGTTAAATTTAAAAATTTAAATGTGCATCAATTATTATGTATAAAGGCAACAAATATAATAAAATTGTATTTTGATTTAATTTCTAATTCTTAAAAAATTCCTTTCTTATCACTTTCGAGAAACTAAAAATTCAAATACAAGCATTATGTACGTAATTATTATACTATATTGATCAATCTAGTAAAAAACAAAAGTGAGATCGTACGGCTATGTCTTTCTTTAATGCGTGAAACAACAATGCAATTTACAAGAGTTTGACTCTGCCTCGGTTAGGTCCAGCTAACCTACTTAGGTTAGGTTCGGCTCTGAGGGGCGCTAATAAAGTGTCGTGCTCCGGGCGCCGGTTATGTTCACTACGCCACTGCTATCCTGCTTACTAATTTAAGTGTTTCCATAGTTTTTTTTTTTTTTTTAAATTTGTTTACGTCACATTGGACGTCGCGTCCATAGACGGCTTGTTCATTTGAATTTGTTTATGAATTTTTGTATTTTTAAACAATTACTTTAACATGGATATTTTTATTTTTATTTATTTATTTTTTCTAAAAACTTACGTCAAATTATTAAATTATTTTATTTTTACAACGAAAAATTTGTAAAATTGCGGAATTTTTTTGCTATGTGTATACTCATACCAAAATGCTATAATGCATAGACATTATAATTAAAAATATTACAATATACCTACATGTACAGAATATTAATATATGGGTATACTATAATATATAACTATCAAAAACGTTTTGGAAATATTCGTAACAGAGTAGCTATATCTAAACAAATTCATATACTGAATAAACTTTTATCACCTTTTTAGTATTCAGTACCAAAACTGGCAAAATGGAACACTTATGTGATAATTTTACTGACCATTCGCCTGTCAGAGGCGATTTGCTGTGAAACTATTCGACATAACAATATGAAATTTAGCCTAGAGGTAGAGACTGATCGCCCAATTATAGATGTACAGCTGAATAGCCTTTTTAGGGGTTATTTTTAAAAGATAACTTGAAGAGGTGTAGAGCTAATACACTTTGTATGAAATTATTGACGTCCTACAGCGTAGTGTCTGAGTTAGTCATGGTCGTTGGCGCACGTGTTATACCGCCAATGACCGTAAACCGGTTAAAAATTAGAGAATTTAGTCGCAACATCTATATTCCAAAAGTTATTAGATAATTTTAATTTTGCCATAAATGGTTCATTTCTGGTCTGGGATATAAACTGATAAAAACCATGTCCCTACCATTTATTTTCAAAGACGAATTTTTATTGTCACAGTCCGCGACTTGTAGTCAACAGTCCGTATGCTAAATATAATTGGGACATGTCAGCCATTTTTCATCAAATAAATGTTAAAATTAATTATCATATGTTTGAGGACACTATTATTGTTACTAACAAGTAAAGATCCCGAGGCCGGACAAATACACAAACGTTTATTGCAGGCAATTTATTTTCACTATTTAATACACCGACGAATACCTATTGTTATATTTTTTCCCTGTTCCACTTACTACTAAGTTGTTCTACTAAGTTACTAAGTTGTTCTACTAACTACTAACTATTAACTACTAACCTACTTACTTAGGTGTGAACAACGCTTAAGTCTGCCAAGTATTTAACACATTAATATTTTTTGTATATATCAACATCTAAAAACATCAGTCCCTTTTTGGCAATTCTGGCAAAACTGAAACACTTTTTAAAATTTTTTTATTCCTAAATCGAAACGTTTTTTTGAAGACGGTTAAAATTACCATATTTTACATTAAAATATCGACACAATTACCCCTTAGTTAACTACCCCTAGACTTAGTACTAGAAAGTTAAAAAAAAAAAAAAAGAAAAAAAAAACAGGTCACTTAGATTTTTTACGTAGATTTTATTTATTATCATTGAGTTATAAAATTCAAAAGAATATTTTAAAAATGTGTATTAAATGACGAATATTTCCTTCCGTGAAGAATAAAATTCTAAAAGGAAATTTAATAATAAACTAGTTAAAGAAATAAAAAAATTAGTTGGTGGATTACCTTTAAAAATACTGTTATTGTAAGTATGTAAAAATTTTATTACATTTTTTCAAAAAGTTTATACTGTAAAATTTTCTTTACACATGTGTTAAAATATATAAATGTTTGCCTTTAATTTATTAATTTAACTCTTTTTACATAATAATAAAGTTTTTCCCCTTAAGTAAAAAAATATAAAATATTCGTTAGGCCGGTTTCGGCTACTTTTGTAGCCCTCTTCAGTAGCATAAAATATAAAAAAAAAACAGTAAATATAACAAATTTAAAAATCAGAAATATACTCGTAGTAAAACTAGCAATATAAATATAAAAAATCAGAAATATAATAACCCAGAAATAAAATAAAGTAAAGGATTAAGAAAAAATATTTTCCTTCGTTAAAAATATATACAGATAAAAAAAAAAATAATAATAATAAACCATTAAATATAAAAATAAATAAGAAATATATAAATATAAAAATAAAATTAAAAACAGCGTTAAAATAGAACTAAAAATATATAAAAACAACAATAAAAAATAAAAATGAAATAGAAGTAAAAATATATAAAAATAAAAACAACAATAAAAATAAAAATAAATGTAAAAGTAAAAACATATAAATATAAAAAGTAAAACAACAAAAACGCCTTGAGCAGCGGAGCCCCATCACGGAAGTCGAATTTTTCCTTTCATCTTCGGTATTGAGTGTCTACAAGCGAAATGTAATTGAAAGTCTACAAGCGATTTGCATTTTGGTGGTTTCAAAACTGATGATGAGTGTCCGGTTGATCGGGGCTTTAAAAAAAGGTTTTAAGTTTTTAAGGGCTGAATCTCAGTAAATTTCAATTTTGTGCCGGTAGCAGTTAACAGGGAAAAAGCCAACACAATTCGTACGAGGGCATTCCTACCCATGCTTATCCGCCAATTGCCTTTGTGTTTTATTTTAAATATTAAAAAAGGAACTTAAATAGTAAACTGGAAGGCTTTTATCAAGATATTTTTTCTTTCCAAAAAAATCCAAAATTTCTATTTTATAAATAATAAAAATCCAAAATTCCTAATTCATAAATAAACAGTGACTTTAATAACATTTTTAAAATACTTAATATGTATGTGTTTCATTTGTTATGAAAGTAAATTCACTATTTTTAATTTTTTTAAAATTACTATTCGCCTACTTGTCTTTAGAATAAAAATAATGCATTTAAAACACATTTAACAATAGCATTCAATTCCGATGTAAAAATGGAAGAAGTGGGGGGAAAAGTAATGTGGACTCCCTAAAAGGTACTAGCTGGATACTACCTGAATACACGTACAAAATTTCAGCCCTCTAGGTTTCCTTAGAGAGTCTCTAGACGTGTTAGAAAACAAGCAAAAAAATTAAGGAAATATTGGCGTAAAAATCGTGGGGGTAAGGGTTAAAAGTTAAAAAGCTCCAAAAAACAGTGTCTGGATATTAGCTTAACCTGTACACAAAATTTCAGCCCTCTAGGTTTATTTGGGGAGATTTTGACCCGAACGAAACTGTTAAAAAACAAGAAAAATCATGTTCTTTTGGGTATAAAAATGGTGGGGGTAGGGGTTAAAAGTCGAGACCCCCAAAAGGCACCCCCTTGATACTAACTCAATCCGAATACAAAATTTCAGCCCTCTAGGTTTATTCGGGTGACCTGTGCGAGTGGTACAAACTTCGAAAACGTCAAAAAAGCATGAAATTGTAGCTTAAAAATGAGGGGGGTAGGGGTAAAATATTAAAACCTTCAAAAAGCACAACCTAGATATAAACTCTATCAACACACCAAATTTCAACCCTCTACGTTAATTTTGGAGGGCTGGGGACGTGTTAGATCCAGCGAAAATGGTTTTTTCCCCCCTACTCCCTCCAGATCATCCTAGGAAACTGAATTTTGGATATGTTGTAGATAAAATTGACCGAAACATTATTTCCAACCGATTTGGAAAATTTTTATTGCTTTTCCGCCCCCCACCACCTCCTTAAAGGTTGGGTCGGATCCAAAATTTGCCCAAAATTTGACCCCACTTTAATAGTATTGTTGTGCATCGGAATGAGCCCCATTTACCAAATTTGAGCTCTTAACTTCCATAGGGGGGTCCTACACATATTAAAAGGTAGCGGGAAAATATATATATATATATATATATATATATATATATATATATATATATATATCAGACATTTTTTCTACATATTCGTGTTCTACGGGTCCGAAAACGGATTGCGCCCCTACTCTCGCCTCTCGCCGTTCTTGTCGTATAGACTGTATAAGTCTAATTTTTACAAACCACATCTTCTCTTAGTATTAAACCGCCAAAAACAGTTTAACCTCAAAAATACAATATTTGCATAAACGTCACTTCGATGATAGCAATGAGTTTTAAACAAATGTCAAAATTCTCGTGTTCTGATTGGTTCTGGTATTTGGACCAGTCATGGGATGGGTGTACAGGTGATGGATGTGCAGTCAATGATTGTGCAGATTGGATACTAATTTCAACAACTGAATCTCACTAACCTGATGACCCCTTTCGTGTACAAGAGAAGCCACTGCTGACTTTTCACTACGACCATATCTGATATGTGCAACATGTTCTTTGTATCGTACATTCAGAGGCCGCCGTGTTTGCCAACGTAATGTTTATCACAATTTTGACAGTTAATTTGTTATATTCCAGACTTTTGAAGATTTGGAATTCAGTCCTTGGTATTACCCAACAATGAACTTAATTTATCATTGGCCGTATAAGCTTAAAGTTCGTGTTAAAGCCCTTCATAGCATTAGAAACCGATCCCGATTTCTTGCTATAAAAGGTTAAAGACCTTCTTAGAACCGGTTCCTTCACTTTGAGCTTTGCACTGTCCTTAATCTACCTTTGCCATTTTGCCTTCCTTAACATTTGGTCGATCAACCTGGACGAATATTCATTAATGACAGCCATGCGTCAGTTAATCAAGAAATTGAAAGCCGCCGACATTCTGACTCCAATGGCAAAAAGAATCACTTGGGATAAATATGTCAACATTAGTCGGCTTGCGATAAATATCGAACGACAAAGCGTAATTATCTTTTGTGATCTCAATGCCTAAAAACGGCAGTCTAAAATCTCTCTCATATTCAACTGTAAAACTAATATTGGGTTCCAACTCATTCATGAACCGCAAAAAATTCTCCACAATGGTCTTATCCGTATCTAATATTGTAAAAACATCGTCTACGTATCTGTACCATGCTCTGGAAAATATTCCGCTGTTTGTTTGGCAATAGTCTCCAAGTTTGACATGAATAAGTTGGCAATGAAAGGGCTGAGTGGGTTATCCATGGAACACTGGAAGGAATACAACTATTTCTTTTCTGCAGTCACTTATGGGCAAGTATGTGCATTTTACAGAACTATGTTGTCATTGACTAGCTACCAATGGGTGTGTTTCAATTATTGTCATATTGTTGCTGTTGTGTTACCGTGTATACGTACATCTACGTACCGCATACATATTATGTATTTTTTTAGTATATGCGTATGCAAGACACGGATACACACAATCATTTATCGCACTACCGCACACAACTCCGCGTGCACATATATAACGTAGTGGTGGGATATCTTTTATCCTTTAGCGTTACACTGGTTTCAGTAGTATAGAAATACTACCGTTCTTTCTGTATTCTGTGGGGTTATCCATGCTGATACCATGAACTTGTTTATGGAAACTCTATCAAGTAAAAACAGGTATGTATACGTCTAATTGACAAAATGTAATCTAGTAGTATGCACATAATTTGGATAATACAAAACTGTGTATGTCAACTGAGCGTATACACGTACATCTGTCACTTGATCCTACTTCTAATATTACCACCAGAGGCGTACGCCATATCTTAACAATAAGTAATTATGAATAGTAATATTTCATATTTATTCGGTAATTGTTACTTTAAGAGAACTATATCAAATGTCTGTCTAAATATAACATAATATAGTGTTTTTTATTTTCAAATTTTATTGACAATTTTTTTTTTTTTTTTTTTGGATGTCATTTAAGAAATTTTTTTTAATGGACTTTATAGTACTATAAGTAGTACTGAATGGCAACATTATATAGGGTTTTGGTGATTGTCACCTTAAAGAAACCATATAAGATATGTACCTACATATTGGAATATATGTTGTCATTTTTTATGTTCATCCTTTAATAAAAATTTTATTTATTTATTTTTTTTAAAGTATTCTACTAGTATTTTTTTCAATGGATATTATGGTACTATAAGTAATCTTGAATAGCAACATTATGTGAGCTTTTGTAATACACATATATAGTTTATTTTAGTATTATACCTAAATCATCAATAAAAGTAACCTAATTTGCTACATATGGTAGCAGACAAACTAACAAACAGTCAATAATCATATTTTCGTTTATAACATTTAATAATTTTTTTTTCTCTTTCTCTTGTAAATAAATAATATTTAAAATGGACAACTGCGATAACGGAGATCTAATGGATGTTTCCTCCAAGGAAAAGAACGTTGATGTTTTTCTCGAAGCGAAACAAGTACCGCTATCACCTGCAACTAGTACAATACAAAAAAAGGATGAACTTCCCACCCAATCCATAGCTCACATTCTACGTGATACATCACAACTGGTCATGGATAATTCAATTTTACTTCAGGCAGTACCTGATCAATGAGCTCATCACGGAAACGCAATTAAAAAGATAAGTGAAACAACTCCTAATCAAAGTCAACAACCAATTAAGATTAGCATTGAAAATTTAACAAATAAAATCCCAATTTTAGACATTTTCAATTCAGAAAATATAACTAAATTTATTTTACAAGTAGATGAAACTATAAAATTGCACATATTTGAGGATAAACAAATCCTGAAGTATTTGATTCTAAAATGTAATTCGAATTCTAGAGAAACTTGACCAATATATATCAACGCTGATCTTTCTTGGTCTCAGATTAAAAAACTGCTAATAGGTTACATTTCATTAAGCCAAAGACAAAATCTTATAGATAAACTCGTTAGGAGAAAACAATATCCCGACGAAAAATTTTCAACTTTCGTCCAATCGATAGAAAAATATAGTCAAATTTTAATGGAAAATATTCCGGATATTGAATTAATAAATATTATTTTTGCTCATGTAAATGCGGCAACCTTTGATTTAATTAAAACCTTTGATATCCCTAAAAATTTAACTGAATATTTTTATCATTAGGATAGAGAAATCGAAAACAGATTAAAATCCTTTAATATCTCCCAATCCATGCAATCTCCAGCATCTAAACCTATAAAAAAACTGTTTTGCGCGTATTGTAAAACTAAAGGTCACCATATCAATAACTGTTTTAAACGACAAAAACGCAAAAATTATACACAAGTAAATAACATTACATCACCAACGAGTACAGACAAGTCTCTTAATCAAAAGAACTAATTAAACGCGAATATAATATTAATACATTACCGGTAGTAAACATGTGTATTAATAAAAAACCTCACGTAACACTCCTGGACAGTGGCAGCTTAATTAATTGTATTTCTAAAAATACCTTTAAAAAAATATCTAAAAATCATAAATTTGCAAAAAATATTAAGATTCATCATACCAGCCATCAAGCGGTATTGCCAGGTAGTTTCGTCCTTAATCTTACGCAATATATTAAGTTACATTTTAAAATCGGTAACCTAAGTTGGACAGATAAATTTTACATTACGGATCGTTTACCTTATCCAGTAATCATCGGCTCTCCGACTATACAAAAATGTCAAATAATAATTGATTTTTCTAAAGTCTTAATATCTTTTAATCATCATAAACAAATAAATATCCCCTTTTACTCAGATAGTAGTTTAAAACAGATTTGTTTTCAGCAATTTCTGAAATAAAAGTCCCAGTAACATGTACTCAGGAAAAATCTTTACAAACTATTTTAAAGAAATATCAAAAGGTATTGAATAAACAACCAGGTAGAGCACGCGATTTTGAATACCATATCATGTTGAAAGATACTGCCCCGGTACGTAAACATCCTTACTATTTACCAAACGATAAAATGAATCTTTTACAAAATTACATCAACGATCTAGTGCAGCAAAAGATTCTAACTCCTTGCCAATCACCATATGCCTGACTCTTCGGTCTTTTTTGTTAAAAAAAAATCAGGCGAGCTCAGATTAGTGTGTGATTTCAGGGCAGTAAATAAAAATTTTTTTTTTTTTTGATGCACTATTGGGAATAACCATGAACACCATTTTCAATAATTTTACAGATTCGGTAATATTTTCATCCCTAGATCTTTCATCCAGTTTCTTCCAGATCTCCTTAGCCGAACAATCAAAACCGATTACCGCTATCATCACTCAATTCGGTCAATACATGTTTGAAGTTTGCCCAATGGGTTTAGCTAATAGCAATGAAGCTCTTAACAGATACTTATCTCGTGAATTAGCAGATTTTTGACGCGAATTTTTAGAGATTTACTATGATGATATAATAATTCATTCCAAATCAATCGACGACCATCTTAAACATATTGCAATGCTTTTAGCACGTTTAAAAAAATTGAATTTGACCATCAATCCAGAAAAAGCCAGATTCTGCATGTCTAGACTTAAAATTTTGGGGCATGTCGTAACAAGTTTAGGACGTTCCCCAGATCCTGATAGAGTTGAATCAATCAAAAATTTACCCATTCCTATAAATCTAAAAGACCTTCAGAAATTTTTGGGAATGTGCGATTTTTACGCTAAATTCATTCCAAATTTCGCTCAGTTAACTTCTCCACTGAACGACTTAAAGAAAAAAAAATACCTTAACACATTCAAGCAATCGAAAAATTAAAAGAATCACTTTCAACATATCCTGTATTAAGATTCCCCAATTTTAAAAAACAATTCATAGTATCATGTGATGCTTATTCTCTCGGAATCGCGGGCGTTTTAAGTCAAGAATTCGAAGATGGTTGACATCCGATACAATATTTTTCTCGTCGATTAAATCCCGGTCAATCGCGATATTCAGCGTACGAACTAGAAACCCTAGCCACCATTGAATCCATTAATCATTTTAAAGATTTTCTTCTTGATCGACATTTTATTTTGGAAGCCGACTGCTCAGCCCTTACATGGCTTTTAAAAATTCCACAACGTTTCAATAAATTAAATAGATGGCTATTATCTTTGTCCCGGTATGATTTTACACCAGTACATGTAAAAGGCGCCCAAAGCTATACCGCCGATGCATTGTCCAGATTATTTTCTTCCAACCAAGAAAATACTTTGGATCCAAATAAAGATACTGAACTTAATAATAATAATAATGACAATTCATATTTCATGATAAATACCTTAATGACTAATCAGGATGCTTATTTTTCCGTGAAAGGGGCCCAAGGGCTTTCGGAAGATTGTAAACTCATTTACGACCAAATAAAGGTCGGTTTAACACTAGAATCATACGTTGGTCTACGAGTCAAGTTAATCATACATTGGCGTCGTTTCGACGAATGGACTTTTTACGGGGAGTTTTAGAGTTTATTTGCAAAAAACATTTTTTTTATATAACAATACCACAAAAGCGAACAAAATATTTAAAAAAATTGGATTTCGAAAAATTTCTTAATATAAATATTTATTAATTTTTTTAATCTTTTTATCAAAGCCTATTTTCATTATAAAAATTAAAAAATAGATAAATACATCAATTGTATCATAAAACATGTGTTTCAAATAATTAATTTATGAACTATTATGAGTCAGTGGACATGTGACTTTACAGAATGTGAAATTTCTCAGTCATAAATATTCCTATAGATATGTAGTTATTTCCCCATTAGGCACATTTGTAAATTTTCTAAAATTTGTTAGGAATTTTTCGAATAAGATCTCAAAAAATAATAAAAAAAAAATATTTTCCACAAAATAAATTGTTAACCTTTTATTAAGTCACTTGAAACGCATTCTTTAGTTTTCGATTCAACATATTAAAACTTCAGTATTATGTCGTCTCTATAAGTCAAACAGCTGTAATCATCTTTCATATTATCATAATCATTGAATAAATTAATTATAACATCCATATCTTTAATAAATTTTAGAAAAATTAGGAAAACTTTTATATGTGAAGTACAAAATTTTTAAAAAAAAATATAGGTTAATCATACATCGTCGTCCTTTTGACGCACACTATTTCAGTATAAAAAAACGACAATAGCTATAAACAAAATTTATACGTCTTATGTGTTATAATAACAAATAAATTAGATAACAGAAGTTTCACAGCAAGCAGGTACCGACAAGTTGTAGTATTGGAGCAAGTAGAGAAGTTCGTTCGTCGTTTTGACGAGTACGTATGATTCTAGGGTTAAATGTTAAAAATTTTGAAATCAAAGATGGCTTATTTGTCCATTACACGGGTCATCGTAACCTTAAACGTATAGTTCCACCAGATAATATAATGTCATACGTCATAGCGTCGGGGATAGTGCAAATCCGCGTATATACTATTGGTAAAGAGTGCGTATCTACATTAGACCTGACCACATACTCGGGATCGCCACTTGCCGGCAGTAGATCTGCGGTATTCTTATTGGGCGATTTCTTGCTCTCCGTTAGTCGAACAAAGTATTTATCAAAGAGGTAGCTGCTAATCAGGTTCCTGCGTTCACTGCCTGCGAATTTTTCAATTGGCTACATTTGTCAGATACCCGGAATTATCCAATGCTAATTACGCGTATTTGCACTATCCCCGACGATAGGGTACTATCATGAAATATCACACGATGGCGTGACCAAAAAATATAGAGAAATAGCAAAACGATTTTGGAATAAAAATTTATATAAAAGTGTCAAAGAATTTGTTAGTGCATGTGATGTGTGTTTAAGAACTAAGCCTGTTAACTAAGATATATATTTAAATAATATATTCTGTCATTCCTTTTAGTCTTTTTTCAAAAAAAAGCCTAAAAAATATACAAAATATTCCTTGAAGCATTCCCTAACGATTGAACTCTGGTTCATTACCACAGCTTATCTAGTTCACGAGAAAAATGAGTTTAAAAAATCCCCTCAAAATTACACTTTTTTTATTATCTCGAGAACGATTCAAGGTCAAAGTCCAAAAACCATATGTTGTTATTTTCTACTGACACCCCCTTTCAACTACAAACACTATTTTGAACATATCTCTCGAGGGCCATTTCACTATACTTATGACGCTAGATCCATTGGCTTTTTCTTTCCATTGGTGTAAAAAAATTTTGAAAAATTGCTTAATTCTGGCAAAAAACCCATTTTGCTGACAAAAAATGCCCGAAAATCCTACTTCTGAGCATCCGACGTGTTTGGCTAACGAACTCGTTCAACGATTTGGGAAAATATATATATATATATATATATATATATATATATATATATATATATATATATATATATAATAAATATAATATTCGAAAATTCGCTAAAAATTTGGAATTTTTTTATCTTTTAATTTTTACCGCTAGATATATATATATATATATATATATATATATATATATATATATATATATATATATATATATATATATATATACACCTATATATCTATCTATATATATTTATATATATATATATATATATATATATATATATATATATATATATATATATATTAGGGTGTTTCATTTTTCCAAAGATGTGGGTTTCTTAGGACTTTGCTTACGCCCCGAGTCTCAGTGATGTAAAAGACATATATGCCAAATTTCAAGAAAATTGGATAATATTTAGGGGTTGCACACATTAATCACTTTTTTCTCTAACTAATGAAATTGCTAATATTGCAGTACTTTATACTAATGGAATTCTCATGTACTAATATATAAACAATATTGAAAAGAGTGTCTGAAGAATGTGCTGTAGCATAGACTCAAGTGGTCCTAACTTTTGGGAAGTTTCAAAGTCTATGGGCTTCATTTGACAAGGAGTCATATACGACAATGCTGGATGAGGAAAATCGCATTCAAGGTTTTCTAGAAGAATAACAAGTCGAAATTTTTAACTACATTCAAAATGTCTTAAAAAATGGAAGTCATCTAAATGAAGACTACAAAACATTATTACAACTCTCACTCCTGTGTCTCGGTGACTGGTCTAAAAACGACTTCAGTTTCAGGATCCCAGTGGCTCTACATCAAGCATGGTGGATGGTAAAGGCTAACTATGCACTTAAAATTGTCCTCTTCACTAAACTTCATTCAATTTCCAAAAAGCTGAATATTCTTTTATGATAATTAACCCTTTCGCGACGTGCTATTTTTTATTAAGTATGCCCATAAGACGGGCAGTTTTCGAGGTTTGCGGAATCGTACGGTCTTCTAAAGTACAATATCAAGTATTTAAATTTATAAAAAAAAAAAAAATTCTTAAAAAATTTTCAAAAAAAAATTTTTTTACGAATTTTTCGAAAAAATTTTTCAAAAATTTTCTTGAAAAACTTTAGAAAAAAAGTTTTTTTTGAAAATTTTTTAAGAAATTTTTTATCTTTTATAAATTTAAATACTGTTGTTGATAAAAATGTGAAAAAAGCTGAAAAAATTTTTTTTTCATTTTGTTCAAGATTATAAAAGTTTAAGAGTAAAAAAATGATCCATTAATTTTTTCAAAAATTCAATCGAATGAAACAAAAAAACGGCTGGATGGATTCAATTGAAACTCGGTAAGGTTTTTGTGGGTGTATTGAACTATAAAAGGCACACTTAACATCAATGGTTTTCTCGAAATTTTTAATTCAGCGCTTGTTTTTCCAAAAAGACCCCAAAAGCTCTTTTTTTCTTGATTTTTCAAATTCATGTAGAGTATGCAAAAAAATTTTTTTCTGAAAAAACAATGTCTAATCCTTGTAGAGAATTTATTCGAGTTTTCGAAACACACCTTCAATTTTCTGTGTGATCATCGGTTGCTGAGATATCGATGGTCAAAGGCGAAACGATCATTTTCCATTCAAAGTCCGATATCTCAGCGGGAAGTAGTCGTATAAAGGTCTAAAAAAAAGCAAATTAAAGCTGAATGAACAAGTTATTCGGTACATATGGTGGTTAAGTCGGAAAATTTTTTTCCAAGTCCGTGGATCAAAAAAAGAAACCGAAAAAATTTCGGAAATTTTTTTTCAGTGTACTTATTAGGATTGAGCGATACACCTTGCTTTGAAAATTTTTTTATTGCAAGATCTGAAAACTAGAAACTTCCAGCTTTAAATTTCTTTGCTTATGACTCCGATACGACCGTTTTTCACGAAGATACAGCCATTCGAAAAATCACTAAAAATTTGGAATTTTTTTTTGATCCTTTAATTATTTCCGCTAGTGTATATATATATATATATATATATATATATATATATATATATATATATATATATATATATATATATATATATATATATATATATATATATATATGTCTAATGTTGACTTTGGGGACAACCGGTAAAAAATGGTTAAAATGATCAGAAAATTAATTATTGATTTAATGAAATTGAAATTTTTGTTTTTTTAATAGGTTAGGACACATTTTTTTCAAAATAATTAAAAAGTGTATACTATGAGGACTTTCAGATATTAGTTACTTCCGAGACTTTTATATTTTTCCATAAAATGACTACTATCAGGTCTTGTACAGTCAACTTTTGTATTACGTATATTACCGGGACATTCATGTATTGTAGCTTTCTGGGACTCATTTTTAGTTAATAAAATAGCTGTTACAAGGACCGTTTCTTATAAGCCTACTTTTATACCTACAGAGTACGGCAAAAAGTTTGTACTACATAGTAAAAAACTGAAACTTTGCAACAATTTTTCAGTAGAATGCTTAAGCATTATAACTGACCAAAAAATCTGCTTTATAAATAAACAATTATGAGATACGTGTCAAATTAACGAATCAAATCGAATTAAAGTATATAAAGTATATCAGAAAAAGGCTTCTATAATACAAACAATTTTAGAAAATGTATTCCAACATGTCAACCTGGCTTGTTAATTTTACATATAACTATCTTATATTATTTTGTGTTTGAGTATTAAAAAAAAACAACTGATTGGTAATGCAGATGAAGTAGCAAAATCTGATGAATTATTCAAAAATTATATTTGAAAAATATATTTAGATTCCAATTTTCCAAAATTTTAATCATTATCATTTTTTCCATATGGAGAAAAACTATTTGACCCACACAGTAAATAAAGATGATAAAGATTGACTGACATAAAAAAAAATTAACTATAGAGAGATAGATTACTAAATATTTTCACGTTTAAAATAAGTTTAGTATCTAAAAAAAAAAAACGCCGTGAGCAGCGGGGCCCCATCACGGTAGTCGAATTTTCCCCTTCATCTTCGGTATTGAATGTCTACAAGCGAAATGTGATTGAAAGTCTACAACCGAATTGTCATTTTGTTGGTTTCAAAACTGGTGATGAGTGTTCGGCTGATCGAGGCTTTAAAAAAAGGTTTTAAGTATTTAAGGGCTGTATTTCAGTAAATTTCAATTTTGTGCCGAAAACAGGTAGCAGAAAAAAAACCAACACAATTCGTACGAGGACATTCCTGCCCATGTTTATCCGCTAATTGCCTTTATGTTTTAGTTTTAAATATTAAAAAAGGACCTTAAATAGTAAACTGGAAGGCCTTTATAAAGATATTTTTTCTTTCCAAAAAAATCCAAAATTTCTATTTTATAAATACTAAAACTCCAAAATTCCTAATTTATAAATAAACAGTGACTTTAATAACATTTTTAAATTACTTAATATGTATGTATTTCATTTGTCATAAAAGTAAGTTCACTTTTTTTTAAATTTTTTAAAATTACTATTCGCCTACTTGTATTTAGAATAAACATAATGCTTTTAAAACACATTTAACAATAGCATTCAATTCCGTGGTAAAAATGGGAGAAGTGAGGGGAAAAGTGATGTGGACTCCCTACAAGGTACTAGCTGGATACTAACTGAATACACGTACAAAATTTCAGCCCTCTAGGTTTCCTTATGGAGTCTCTAGACGTGTTAGAAAACAAGCAAAAAAATTAAGGAAATATTGGCGTAAAAATCGTGGGGGTAAGGGTTAAAAGTTGAAACCTCCAAAAAACAGTGTCTGGCTATTAGCTTCACCTGTACACCAAATTTCAGCCCTCTAGGTTTATTTGGGGAGATTTTGACCCGAACGAAACTGTTAAAAAAAAAGAAAAATCATGTTCTTTTGGGTATAAAAATGGTGGGGTTAAAAGTCGAGACCCCCAAAAGGCACCCCCTTGATACTAACTCAATCCGAATACAAAAGTTCAGCCCACTAGGTTCATTCGGGTGACCTGTGCGAGTGGTAAAAACTTCGAAAACGTCGAAAATGCATGAAATTGTAGCTTAAAAATGAGGGGGGTGGGGGTAAAATATTAAAACCTCCAAAAAGCACAACCTAGGTACGAACTTTATCAACACACCAAATTTCAACCCTCTACGTTAATTCTGGGGGGCTGGGGGCCTGTTAGATCCAGCGAAAATCGTTTTTCCCCCCTCTACTCCCACCATATCATCCTAGGAAGCTGAATTTTGGATATGTTGTAGATAATTGACCGAAACATTATTTAAAACCGGTTTGGAAAAGTTTTATTGCTTTTCCGCCCCCCACCACCCCCTTAAAGGTCGGGTCAGAAAAAAAATTTGCCCAAAATTTGACCCCACTTTGATAGTATGAGGTGCCTCGAAAATGAGCCCCATTTACCAAATTTCATCTCTTAACTTCCATAGGGGGGCCCTACATAAATTAAAAGGTGGCGGGAATATATATATATATATATATATATATATATATATATATATATATATATATATATATATATATATATATCAGACATTTTTTTCTACATATTCGTGTTCTACGGGTCCGAAAACGGATAGCGCCCCTACTCTCGCCTCTCGCAGCTCTTATCGTATAGACTGTATAAGTCTAATTTTTCGGAGAAAATTCGACTAAAAAAATTTAAAATCAAGTCCCAATTAATTTTAAAGAACTGAAAAATTAAAGATACATTTTTACTTTCACAACTAAATGTTACTCACATTTCAAATCATAACTGATACAGTAACGACAAAGCACTTTATTTGTCAAAGTTAGGCCTTTTATACACAATATACTAGGATAATAAGTAAATAATTTAATAAAAGGATTTTTTTTATATAGTATCTTTATATGTTACAGTGTTAATTATATTATCTAATTTACGTCTGATAAATTTATTTCGTTTTTCCCGCCAAATCTTTATGTGCACAAATGGCTGTGTATTATGTATATAATATGGATTTTTACTCTTATCCTAGAAGGGGTATCTAGATGTTCTGTTGTATAGGCGCTTTCAGTTAAATTTAAGCATGACTCATTAGTTAGGAATTTAAGGAATTCCAGTGCTACAACTTTAAGAAAACGTTTGTCTTAGGTAATAGCATAATTTCTATGGATAAAATATACTAAAAGTATTTTTGATAATGTCATTGTTTTACAACAACCAATTAGAAAATAGAATTTGACAAGCGGACAATTCAAAATTTAAAAAAATGATACATACCTATTTAAATTAATAAAATTAATCATAAAACTTATTGAGTCAAAATGTATTTCTTTACATTCAAATATACTAAATATAGTTACTTAAAATTAGAGTGACATAGTTTTTCCTGAAATAAAAAGCTTAATTAAAGTCAGAATCTTTTATAACATTTTTATGTCTTTGGCCATTTTGGCTATGTAGATGATGTAGATGCCGTTTGATGTGACTTTTTTACCTTTTATAGCATCTTTTTCTTATCACTACTGAGTTCATTTTAATTTTGCATTATTTTTGGAAATCTATGGTTTTAAAATACTTAAAACTTTAAACATAATGTAATAATACATATGCATTTGGTAAGACTGATTTTGGCAGTCAGTCATAACAGTAATTTTAATTCACTGATAAAATTCAAAATTAGTAAAGTAAGGTGAATTTTCAACAAAAAAACTGTAATTATAAAATACAAGTATAGGTTTTAGACATATAGTTATATGATAAAACGTTAACGATTTTCTAAAGTAAGTACTGCACAAACCAAGAATATGGTTAATAATTAGTAAAACCCTACGTATTTTCTCAATAAATTAATATAAAGCTTACCATATTCGGCAAATTATATTAAGAACTAAATAAAACCAAACATATTTTTTATTTTTATTTTATTTTAAATACAGTAATACAAAATTTACTGATATGAGGTTATGTTGCAAAAACAAACCAATATGAAATAATACAAAACATAAATTATTATTAATCACTAATAATTATACAGGATTGTGTTACAAAACTAAAAAAAATTCACTGGAACACAAAATGTTTATTAATCAGTTCGAAAAACACACAAAATTTTACCACAGACGTACAAAATCAAAAATGTATCTATTTATACACTATTATCGAACACGAATACACAATTTACTAAAATTACTAATAATCTTAACAGTAAGAAATGAACACAATTAATGAATAGATTACTTATTTGACAATTTTAATGTAACATTGTAAGTTTTTAAAAAATATAAATAAAAACATAACACGAATTTTAAAAATAAAGACACTTTTGCTGGCCATTATTTCGTAAATATATTCCAACTTTCAAACAATTAAAACTACATACAATAGAAATAATCTCTTTGAATTTTTTGATTGTTGCCAAACTTAACAAAATAGAGAAAAAAAAGTCATTTATTTTTAAAAATAATGCAATTTACCTTTTAATTTTAATAAGAAGAGGTATTAATAAAAAAATCGAACTTTTTTAAAAAGCTGAAAACTGGCAACGCTTTGAACAGTAGATTTAAATGTGTAAAACGTGTAAAACGTAAACGTAAGAATCGGCAAACGTTTTTTGACGTCTCCGGACGTCTCCTATACAAATACATTGGAACATTCCTTCTTAGCTTTATCTCTTTCATTATTGCAATTGCGTACATTTTAAATCTGCAGTTTGTTTTTAGAAAAGAATGGAAGATCGATTTGTTTCGAATATAAGATCACTTGATGATCAATTGTAACTGAAATACAGTATATATTTTAGTTTTGGTTGAATATAAGATTTTGCAATGCAATATTCCGGCAATTTACTCACTTGCAATATGTATTACTAAAGTTGCTACAGTTGTTTTTACGAATGGTGCCGCGACTAAATAACTGTGGACAAAATAACCGCGACAAAACAACCGCGACAAAATAACCGTGGACAAAATAACCGAACGACAAAATAACCGTACGACAAAATACCCTTAGACAAAATAACTGTGGACAAAATAACCGAACGACAAAATAACTGTACGACAAAATAACCAAACAGCAAAATAAACATCGTTAATTATTCTTTGGGTTAGGGTACATGCGGCTGTGGTATGATTAAGATTTTTTGCTCCCAGTATATAAAAGATGGCTAAATTGTAATAGACCTTAAATGTTGGTATCAAAACTATTGCATTTAAAAACGAACGCTAATGGGTGAAGACTATTGTATTTAAAAAGCTACGCTTGGGAAACATTATTTTGAAAAATCAAATAGTAGATGATATAAAATCTCGGTAGTAAGTTTATAAGTTAGTTAGGCTAAGGTTATAAGTTTTTTTTTTCAAATTTTAGGTAGATGATATAAAAACTAGGTGGTGAAGTTAGTTAAGGTTAGGTTAGTTTATTTAGTTTTGACAATATACTTCGACTTTGATATAAAAACTAATTAAGTTAAGGTTATAGGTGGTGAGGCTAGTTAAGGTTAGGTTAGTTTAGTTAGTTTTGACAATATACTTCGACTTTGATATAAAACTAATTAAGTTAAGGTTATAGGTGGTGAGGTTAATTAAGGTTAGGTTAGTTTAGTTAGTTTTGACAATATACTTCGACTTTGACATAAAAACTAGGTGGTGAGGTTAGTTAAGGTTACCCTTTGCCCGAAGGTTAGGTTATTTTTGACAATATACTTCGATTTTTTATATAAAAACTAGTTAGTGAGGCTAGTTAAGGTTACACTCTGCCCGAAGGTTAGGTTATTTTTGACAATATACTTCGACTTTTTTTATATAAAAACTAGTTAGTGAGGCTAGTTAAGGTTACCCTTTGCCCGAAAGTTAGGTTGGTTTTGACAATATACCTTGTGATTAAATATAACGCAGAACAAAAACATAAGTATTTACAAGATATTGCTACATTTTTAGCTTTGCAATTTAGATTTAATTGTACCAGTAAGTTTAGGAATCCTTTTTTGGAGATCTAAATCTGATAGCTGCTCAATATGGTCAACGGCTGGTGACTATTTCGGCTATTATAACTTATAATACTATGCATTTTTTTGTTTAGTTTTACTTACCTGTGCAAAATTTTAACTCAATCGCGAACGTCAGAAATTTGATTAAAACTGAATTGTAAGATTTTATTACAAACAGTCAAATGGATAGGTAAAGTGAAAGGAAAACTTGTAAAAAGAAACACAGATATGAGTCAGAGTTTATTGTAAATCGAAATTACATTTTTTGTTTTTAATTGTGTAACCAAGATCATAACTATGGCACAGTGCACACTTTTAAACAATCATTGTTATTAAATAAGTTTTCTATTTATTTCCCAGAAGGTATTTTATTGTTTTCTAAATGTTGTTTAAATACTGATAATACAGTATCACGTTCGACACCAGACCATCGTTTAGGTATTCTGAACTCAGTAAGACTGACTATTTCCTTCGCTAATATCTTTTCCCGTTTTTGTTTTTGATGCTCCAATAAAACGTTTTGAGCTGTTCTGACCACAGAACAAGTGGATATTAAAAAATTACATGATTTTATTATAAAAGAAAAAAACAAATATTTTTCACAAGTTTTTCTTTCGAAGCCTGGCAAAATTTAGCTAAAACTAATTTATTTACAGATTTTCAATCGTCGTAGACCAGGCGAGATTGAAAGATTATATCTTGAAGACTTTAAAAGTTATCGCGGTATTGACAAAATGGCAGATCCGGAAACTTCCAACACTTTAAGTGACGAAGGTAAACGACTTGCTAGGAAATATGTAAGATTTGAAATTCGTGAAAAACGTGGCCGAGGAGTTCCAGTATTAATCGATAATAATGTATTGAAGTGTCTAAATTTGCTTGTAGAGTATAGAAGGAAAGCAGGTGTATCGCTCAATAATCTATATTTATTCGGACTCCCATCTCACGATAAAGATAGGTTTAGATACCTACGGGCATGTAATCTTATGAGAGAATATTCTTCCCTATGTGGTGCAGCGATTTCACACACTTTGCGAGGAACGCAACTAAGAAAATACATAGCAACAAAATGCATTAATTTAAATCTTACAAATGGTCAAGTAGAAGATTTAGCAAATTTTATGGGCCACGATTAGAAAATTCATAAGGGCATATATCGTCAACCTGTTCTACAAACGGATATTGTTAATATTGCAAAGATATTAAATACTGCTCAAGGTGCCAATGAATGTGGTGATTCAGATGACGATGAAGAAGATGGTGCAGATGATTCACAAAAGAACTCTATTCAGAAAAGTGGAAATTTTTAAAATCTCTAGTCAAAATTTTTAAAATCTCTACTAATAGTAACTAATAGTAAGTTTCCTATTTCTTTCCCAGAAGGTATTTTATTGTTTTCTAAATGTTGTTTAAATGCTGATAATACAGTATCACGTTCGGCACCAGACCATCGTTTAGGTATTCTGAACTCAATAAAAGACTATTTTCTTCGCTAATATCTTTTCCTGTATGTATTAGTGATGGAGAACTATCGATAGTCCCGACTATCGATAGTTACGATAGTCGTGAAACTATCGATAGTTATCGATAGTTTATCGATAGTTTTTGATACCCAAGTTGGGCGGCATTTAGATAGCCGGCGAGCAAAAAAAAAAAGAAAGAAAAAAGGTCGCCGGTTTTACGCTGGGGCGGAATTATTCCTTTTTGCCCGGAAATTCCCTTAAAATGGTTGTTTTTATATCTCTGGCTATAATTTCTACGAAATTTTTATTATCTTTAGTATTTATAAGTAAACGAAATGACTGAAAAAAAGTATCGAAAACTATCGATAGTAAAAAAAAATATCGATAGTCTTCGATAGTCAAAAGTATCGATAGTTATCGATAGTGCTATCGATAGTTCTCCACCACTAGTATGTATGTATGTTTAATTACTGGGTAATGGGTATTACTGATTTTGTTTTTTCGATTGTTAAATGCTCATTTCCGTGGAAAGTGACTATCACTAGAATTGAGTTTTTTTCTTTCCACTTGTATAAAATATGAAGATTTTCCTATAATATGAGATAAAAACAATTGGTCAAAAGGGTATGAGAACGAAATTACAAAAACAAATATAAAAAGTATTATTTTTACCGAAGAAATTATTTTGTTCACAAAGAACATTTTTCCGTGTAAACAATTGAATCTGTGTGTCCATATATGTTTTAGGCAAAATGCTTTTATCCAAATAAATAAAATAAACTTCTGAAAAAAAAAATTAAATAAAATAAGAATCAAACTAGAAACATAAACAAAAAAAAAATTAAACATTCTCTAGTTTATCCTACCTTTATTGCTTATGATTTGTTTAGACGCTTTTTTAAATGTAATTGGAGATGTTTCCGAACAAACCCAATTTTCATCAATACGGACGCTGTTTGTAATATTTGTTAATTTACCTATTTCCAGAGCCGTGACACAATCTAGAAATAAATTAAAAAATTTTTACTATTTTTAAAATACAATAACAAATATGAAAAAAATACATAGTCTAAAAAAGACTATGTATTTTGACTAGTATAAAATATATGTTTCTGGGAAATTTATTTATGAGTCAGCTATCCTACTCATTGCCATTAAAGATTCAAAAAAGATACCTGCAGAAATCAGCTGCCGGATCTTATACTATTTATCACTTTTATAAGAAATAATTATAGAAACAAAAATGTCAACGTGTTTAAATTTAACAAAATAAAAGCAAAACGCATTTTATTCATTTCGTTACTACCAGTGAGATTGGAATAAAAAACCATATTATTTAGTTTTAAAAGAAACTTATATCATAAATACAATGAATAATAAAAAAAATCGCTCACCCCGTTTAATCTAAAAAGAATGTTTGATATTATGATAATTAAAGACGTAAAAATAATAAAAAAATATTATTAAAAATAAGCAAACAAATAAAATTTGTATTTTATTTATTTAAGGTACGAATATTTTATAGAAAATTTATGTTTACAAACAAAATTCACCGATAATAATAATCAGCAATGACAAGTGTGTTAAAGCCGACTTTAAACAGTAAAAGTCGAGATAATTTTTACCTTATCAAATTAGACTTATTTTGCATTGTTATAAATAGTAATGAATATATGAAAATTACTGTGTAATTTAAGACGATGATTTACACACACCCCTCTCCAATCTTGCTCAAACTTAATTTTGAATTCAAGAATTTCATTTCCACGTTATTCTAATTGTCTTAAACTAGTTTCCATGACACAGTCGACACAGTCACCCCTTAGTTAACTACCCCTAGACTTAATATTAGAAAATTGAGTAAAAACAGGTCAATTAGATTTTTTTACGTAGATTCGAAACACGTAAACAAAATTTTAATATTTTTATTTTTCACCCCCTTTTTACAAAATTAACCACCAACTTTTAACCCCCAACCATCCCTGTTGACGTAATTTAAACAAATTGCATATCAATAAATAGCTCTGTAAAAAAGAGCAATATCCTCAATTAAAACTTCCGCTCTAT
The DNA here is from genome assembly GCA_035578155.1 of Brachynemurus nebulosus. NCBI lineage: Eukaryota > Metazoa > Arthropoda > Insecta > Neuroptera > Myrmeleontidae > Brachynemurus > Brachynemurus nebulosus. The sequence continues at coordinate 68,499,410 of JAPWDM010000001.1, read as the reverse complement.
CTCTTACGTTTTTGAGATATTTGAAAAATTAAATTTTTACCCCAATTTACAACTCATGCAACTGAAAAATTTGTAATATCCACTGTATTTTTCACGAAAATGCTGACCAGGATACTGAGAAATTGACTGGACCGAGTACGATCTGACTTACAATGTTAACTGAATTAATTGATACAACCCCAAATTAAATAAAACATGTACTTTATTTATTATATTTGAGTTAATTACTATGACAAACGATGATTTAATCGGAATAAAATTTTTTTATATATTTTAAGTGTTTTGGTTTAATAGGAGAATGATGCAAAGTTCGGGATACAAAATTCAATAGAATATTTCTTAAAGAAAATATAAAAAAATTCAAAAATTATTTATACAATAAAAAAGTACCAATATTATAGATTACTACTGCAGTGTAATTTTTTTTTTTTATACATTCAGAAAAAATGATTTTTTAGTCTGCTATGTTTGACTTTGGAGAGGAGACATACCAGGAGACTGAGAATTTTACATTTTAAGTGTCATTTTTTATAAAAAATATATTTCGAAGCCGGGTTATTTTGAGTGACCAGTTAGATACAGTAATGGTTTACAGTTTCCATCTAGAAAAAATGTATTTTTCAAAATATTAATATACACAATGCGTTGGGCTGTCCAAAATTCCATAGTTTGAAGAACTACCCATATATGTATTCCATAGTTGCAATATTAGGTCAAGGTTGCTTTGCGTTTTCGAGTCGTACCAAAACGCATGCTTTTTTAAGGGTGAGAGGAAGGCATCCCATATCTTATAGCTAAACAAGCCCACTAGGACGGCTGCAACACCGAGTGTTACTAGAGCCCCTTATATTTAAATCCTTAAATTAGCCTTACTTGGCCAAATTTTGCGAAATATTTTTAGACATATATTTACTAAATCAAAGGCGTAGATTTCAAAAATCTATGTCTCATTTTGGTCCAAGATCGCATTTTGTGTGTTTTTATAGGTCACTTAGAAATTTTTGCAAATATCTTCTTTTAAATACCGTTTTGGAGGGCTGCATGCACTGTCTTATGGAGCTCTTAGAACCGTACATGCATATATATAATACTTATGCACTTGGAGAGAACGAAAGTGGAAAATCGAGAAAAGTCGAAAATTGAACATGTTGGTACAACTCGAAAACGCAAAGAAACCTTGACCTAATATTGCAGCTATGGAATACATATATAAAGGCGAACCCTACCATGGCACCCCCGACTCAGGTTGGACCTTAGGCAGATTTACCTATCTTATCCGGAAGGGTCCTTTATATTATATATAATATATTATATGTATACCTACATAAAAATTTTACAATATTAAAGGTTATAATGCATACTTTTTGATAGTGTATTTTTATGAGCAAGGACATATTTAATATTTAATATTTAATATCGTTACATTATTCATCAGGAGTAAAATTTTCTGTTTTATTCAAGGAACAATTTACAACAGGCAGGAAAACATTTTTCAGAATGGTTTATTATTGAGTTTTAATTTTGTAGCAAGCCTCCAGGAATTGATATACAGCATTCATCTTAAATTTATTGTTTATTTGCAGGATATCAGGTAGATTTACTTGTATATTTTTTTGCGTGAAGAATTGTTCTTTAATAAAATCGAAAGCGGGGCACTCTATTAATAGGTGGACCAATGTATCTCTATCATTTCCACCACAGGCATAACAAATATTATCACTTTTTAATTTTAATTTCAAATTTTTAGAGTATAAGTTCACTTGCTGTATATTTGAGATCCTCAGCTAACTAATTTCCCTGATTTTGTCTATATGCACGTTGAATTTTAAATATTCCTCGGTTTCCAAACTTGTTTTGAAATCTTGATATAAAATACAGTATTTAGAATTTAGTGCTTTCTCCCAAACGTTTATTTTTGGTTTTTCTTTAAGTTTATCCTTCAACTCGCCATATCTTTCTTTAGCTAAATTAATATTTTGCTCGTCCCATATTTCTTGTTGGTTAAGCAAAGAAAAAAATTGACGGAATTGTGTAACCCAGTTGTATTTCATTTTCGGAGCCTGTTGATTTCTGTCTAGTTCTAGCAACCTGTCGAAGCATACCTTGGATAATCGGTATTCTGGCATGCTTTTTCCACCAGTTGTATGCTCTTCCAAACACCTGTGCTTTTTCTATTATATCTGTGTGTTTAAAGGCCCAAATTTCACCAGCTTATAACAACACTGGCGTTACCATTGAATCGTAGATTTGCATCTTACCTTCCCACGAATCGATTTTTGACTTTTTAAAAATTTCTCTCACTTTTGCAGATGCTTTTGTTGCCCGAATTATCATATCTTCTGCCGTTTGCGAACATGAGCCTGATTGATTAAATTTTATGCCAAGGTAACTTACGTCGGGGGTTATTAGTATTTTTTCATTGTTATATATAGGTAAACTTATATTTTTCCTTACGCAATCTCCCTCTGTGAAAATGTAGGTATTAATCTCCCTCTGGAATATGTATGTATTAATTATATTATAATAAACATATTTATCTGTGTTGAGGTTGACCTCTTACGTTGAATACCGACTATTATTTTTTATATTACAACAATGCTATGTATAACATTTGTATGTTGGTCTAGCAATAAATATACTAATTAACTCAAAAAAAACATATCTCTGTCTCATGTTTTAAAATTAAAAGTAAGCAGATTTTTTAAGCTTATGTAATGAAGATATTTTTTTTATTGAATTTTAATTGAACAAGATATTGAAAGTTATGTCATGATATAATATTATTAAATACTATAAAAAAAAATAAAAATATGTTTGTATGCCTGGAAAAAGTTTTAAATGTATCTGTTTTGAAATTTTTTTCACTAATAATCCTTAATGCTAAAAAGCTAACAATTTTAAATGGATTTAAGGTATCTTATGAGAGATCCGTCAGAGTATTGGAGACCTAAAAACGCCAAAAATTAACTACCCAATCGATTTTGAAAATTTTTTCACCGTTAATAAGTTAAAGTATTTGAATTAATTAAGTTATTAAATGATGCCCGCAAGAATCTCACGGACTGTTATAAGTTATATGAGATCTTTAGGGCCCTTTTTTGCTCTTAGAGAGGTAAATTATTTTAGATGCATAGAGATTATGTTGTATGAGTTCCCTCAGGGTTCACTGATTCCAAGCTATTTTAGATAGATATAGATTACGTTATGTAAGGTCCCCCAGTGTCCAAAAATGTCAAAATAAACTAACCAACCGATTTTGAAAATTTTTTCACTGTTAGAGAGGTAGGCTATTTTAGATAGATATACATTACGTTATTCATGTTCCGCCAGGGTTCATGGGACTCAAAAGTGTCAAAAATGAAATAAGTGATCGATTTTGAAAATTTTTTCACTATTACAGAAGTAAACTATTTTAGGTAGGTACAGGTTGTGTTATCTGAGATCCACAACTGTCCTGCGGATGCAAACGCGGCATAGAATACTGCACAACGCGTTTTGAAAATTATTTACTGTTAGAAAGGCAAAATATCCTATAATATATCCTATAATATATATATATATATATATATATATATATATATATATATATATATATATATATATATATATATATATATATATATATATATATATATATATATATATATATATGTCGTGCCATGCACAACACACAAAATTTGCAAATTTCAATAAAATTTATCACCGTGGGATCAACGCAACATACCGATCTACAGGATGTGAAAATGCAGAAAACAGCATAATCCATGAGCCAACAACCGGATGTTCCCTAGACATATTAAAAAAATTAATTTTCTATTTTATACATTATAATTCAGTAAAAAATTTACTTCTTTCGTTGTTAAGCAAATTTTGAAAACTAAACAAAAAATTTATTATAAATTCAATGTAATTTCATTATTTTCAGTTTTTAACCAATTTGGATAAATTTTAATAAAATCTTTTCGTCGTATGTTCAAACTTTTGTACATTACTATTTTAATAATTTTACTTTAATAAAATTAATTTGAATCCTCGTTTTTCTAAATCATTACCAAATCATATCAAACAACTTAAACAAGAAAGTTAACACTTCATAAGTTAATAAAAAATAAATAAGTAAAAGTATTAAAACAAATAAAACTTAATAAAGTAAATAAAATTTAAATAAAGTGAACAAATAAATTAACAAAGACTTTAATTCAAGTCAAAGCTCCGTTTCTTTCGTTTTTCGTTAAAACAAAGTGGCGTTCCTCAATATTCCAAACGGGATCTCTGGTGTCGTCCGGTTTTAATAAGTTTTGTTAAAGTTTCGGTCACGACAAATCTGGCGATCCTGCCAGGATAGTTATCTTTCAAAGTAGACAAAAAGGAAAATAAGTGAAAAACGGGACATTGTGAATACAGACTGAATTTACTGTGCACTACCAACTTGTGGAACCAGCCCAGGTCAAGACGGTGTACAAAAGGAAAATAACGAGCAACTAAATATTGTGCGCTACCAGCTTGGGATCGAACCAGGTCACGACGGTGTACAATAACTGGAAAGCAACAATAAAATCCGACTACAGAGACAGGTCAAGACGCTGCAACCAAATAGCCGAGCTTGTATAAATATAGGTGGATTGTTGATTTTTCTCTCTGCTTTTAAGTTATTTTTCCAATCATGAATCCTGATTCACAATCTCCAGAAGTCTCCGAAGATAATGGTGTTCCAATAGAACACATTCCTATTTCATTCCTTGCGGAAATGGTAACCCCATTCAACGGAAAGTCGGAAACTCTTCCGAATTACATAATTTCATACAAAACGCCGAAAATGTCCCCAACTTAACAACTGATCCACAACAAAGAGCGCTAACGGCTCTTATATTTTCAAAAGTCTCTTCAGACGTTAAAAATAAATTAACTGCTACAAATATTAAATCATTTTATGATTTAAAAATAAAATTAAAACAAATCTATCAAATAACAGAAAGTCTCACATATTTGCAAGAACAATTAGAAACGTGTAGGCAAAAAACAAATGAATCAATAAAATAATTTTATTTAAGAATCGAAAGTTTAAATTCAAAAATTATTCAAAAAGTAAAAGAAAACAATATTTCCAAGTCACTATTATTAGGAAAGCTAGCACACATCGAAGAAATGCCACTACGCCGGTTTACACACCACTGCGTGATGATTTTCTTTAACTCAGTCTCACATTTCTTCTGTATATGCCCCTGAAATAACAGATAATAATTAAATACAACCCTGATGTAATCGCCTGTTTAGTTAAATTTACACCAATGTCACCGATGACGTAATGTGTGGAGAAAGTGGGAGCAAGTCGAATCATTTCATAGAAAGGTAGCTGGGAAATGATGTTCATGGGTTCAGCCTCTTTTCTCTTCGAACCTCAACAGTGCAACTAGAAGTCAGAAAACTTGATGTGAGCAGCCAGGAGCAGCGAAACACGATTAAGAATACCATCCTCATTGTTGCACATCAGCCATTATTAAAATCAAAAATACATATGTACATATTTAAATATTTATTTTTTATTGTCAATTATTTTTACGTACTTACTTTCCGGAAAATAAAACTATTAGTGAAATTTTACGCCAGGAACTTTCTTCAATTGTTGTTAACCAGGTAATGTTGATTCGTTTCAACGTCTTGTCAATTTTTTAATTTATTATTCTATAATATTAATTAAATTCGTGTTGACTTTTATTATTTTATGGTTTTTAGATGATTAATTGCATAAATACTGAATATCACACCTTAGGCGTACTTTTTTATGGTCAGTCAGGTTAAACAATGACGCCTCTGAATCTGGTGGAATACTAAAGACAACGGGTATGGGTTCGCTTCAGGAAAAAAAGCATACTGAGCTGACGTCTCAATACGCTCGCAAACATAATAAAAAGAATTTAAGAAAATGTTAACGCGGGAAATCCAAAAAAACATTGTTTTAAATGAGTGTCTTGGACTATCTCGAATTTTACGAAAATCGGTTTCTATACTAATTTTAAAAATCACAAAATACTGTTAGAAAATCATGGTCTCATTCTGATTCTGTGGCATCTTTATATTTTTACAGCACATCAAGTACAGTTTTTTCATCCTTTTCTGCACGTGACCTTGGAATGACCTTCAATATACACCAAAAATTAGCTCTCCCTCTGCTCTATATGCATGTCGATTTTGAAAAAGATTCGAGCACGCGTTGAGGAAAAACTTGGAAATATTCAAATTTCACTTAAAGTGGTTTTACTCGAAGACGATTACGTTTGAAGCCCTAATATCGGTATATAAGACTTACTATCACATAGCGCACTTAATGCTACTATTAGTTTTTTAATTTCCCATTTAGGCACTTTTACCCCTCTTTTCCCCGAAAAGTTCTTTAAGCACGTTGTTTGTTGACAAATTATTATCAGTTTATGTATGAATTGGCGGGCAACTGGTAAAAATCATTTTAAATTTATCAACTTAAAACTAGTTGTGGTCGCTCTGATACATAGAACGGCGGCTAGACGGTTACCGCTCGATTCAATTTTTCAATTTCAATATCAGTTAATAATAGAGAGCGGATATTTTGATATCAGGAAATTGTGGTAACGGTTTATGAATAAGTAAACGGTACCCAATAAAAATATTTTTTATTATTTTAAATAACCAAGAACCTCTAAGTGTAATTATCGTCATAAGAGCTGATACCGGCATAATTTTCTCGACCAGGTGAACATCGTCGTTGAATTTTAAAACGTACATTGGAACTTCGTTTCAACTGTAAACCCGAAATATCAAATATTTTTCGTCATAAGACTTATTCCTCGATGAATGAAGCTTTATGTATAGCAAGCGAAGAGGAAGCATTTTTAAATGTTCAAAATCAATTTAAAAATCTTAATAATTCTCAACATCGTAAATATTGTAAAATATGTAAACGATCAAATCACAATAGAAAGGATTGTAGGAGTAAATCAAATTACGCATCGTATAACAATCCTCCAAATCGATCAGATAATAATCGATCAGTAATTAAGCAATGCACGTATTGCAATTTTTAGGGTCATACTATTGAAGAATGTAGAAAAAACAATATAACGAAAGATTCCTAATCCAAAAGTAGCACATGCAAATGATAATTTAAACTTAAAAAAGCTCGGGTTGACAGAAGCCGCAACAACGAGCAAACAAGTAGAATCGGCTTCACAAAAATTCCAAATGGCCTAATTGATAAAAAATTAATTTTTAATTCTCCACATTCAAAAACTAACGAATTTATTTTCCTTATCGATACTGATGCTAGTGTCAGTCGGATAAAATTAAATAACTTAAATCCAAATTATAATACTGAAATAGATACAAGTATTAAATCAAATATTAGCGGTATAACGGAAGGCGTAATACAACTTTACGGACTTGTTTCAATCTTTTTGATTAAAAATAATTTTAACTTTCATCATTATTTCCATTTAGTAGACAGCGATAAAGTCCCATTTCATGGAATAATTGGTTCTGATTTTTCGGCAAAATATAATGCAGTTATTGATTATAAAAATAATTTAATTTCTTTCGATCCAATAACTAATGATTTCCAAATTATTGTTGATCCTATACGAAAATGCTATTTTACAGTTTTGTAAATACTATTTTACAGTTTTATACTATTGTAAAATTAGATGACGACCCACTAGGGTGTACACAAAAATCGAGCACGAAATTAAATTGGTCGACAATGTAACAATTAAAAACAAAATTTACCCTCTTCCAAAAAAATTAAGGGACGAAACACAAGAACAAGTAGATGAATTATTAAAAATGGTATTACTCGTAAAAGTAAAAGTCCTTATAATTCACCCGTCTGGATAGTCGATAAAAAATTAGATTCTTCAGGTATTCAAAAGTATAGGATGGTAATTGACTACCGCAAGTTAAATGAAAAAACCATTACAATAACTACCCTATTCCACGTATCGTTGATATTTTAACAAACCTAGGCGGAAACAAATATTTCAATACATTTGATTTGACAAGTGGTTTCCACCAAATTCCTGTAAAAGAAGAAGACATTCCCGAGACAGGTTTCACTGTAGGGAACGGCCATTTCGAATTCCTAAAGAATTCCCTTCGGATTAATAAACAGTTCTGCTACTTTTTAAACCCTTATGAATGAAATATTTCATAAACAAATCTTAGAAAATAAATGCATTTGTTACCTGGATAATGTAATTGTATTAGGTAAAAATCTAGATGAACACATACAATATCTCTCTGAAATATTTAGTGTATTAAGAGAAAACAATTTAAAAATTAATATGGATAAATGCGAATTTCTTAAATAGGAATTAAAATACCTCGGCCATATTATTTCTTTAGAAGGGATTAAGCCGTAGGCCTAAAAGACTGAAAAAATATTAAAATTAAACGAACCAAAAAACATTAAACAATGCAAAGCTTTGTAGGTATCACAGGATATTATAGAAAATTTATTAAAATTATGGACAAATAGCCAAACCATTAACTAAATTATTAAAGAAAGATCAAAAGTTTAATTTTTATAATAATTGCAAACAAGCATTCGAAACTTTAAAAAATAAAATAACTTCAACACGAATTTTAAAATATCCTAATGAAAACAAAATGTTCTCGATTATTACGGACGCGTCGAACGACTGTGTGGGAGGAGTCTTTACACAGGAATACGACGGGATTGATATGCCAATTGCATATTACTCCAGTACATTAAATCAGGCTAAGAGAAATTACTCGACTATTGAGCGATAATGCCTTGCAATTATTAAAACAATTAAAAATTTTCACCATTTCGTGAAAAATACGGTCGTGAATTTTTAATAAAAACTGATCATCGTCCTTTGGTATGGCTAAATTCTGTAAAAGATTCGACGAGTAGATTGGTACGCTGGAGATTAAAATTACTTAATTATCAATATAAAATTCAATACACTCCAGGCAAAACTAACTACACAGCGGATACTTTAAGTCGTCCAATATTAGTAGCTATGTTAATCAAAGAAAAATCATTTGAAAATTAAAGATTTAATAAAACATGTAACCCTAATATAAAAATTAATCGAGATAATGACATAAATAATATCACTGATAATACCAATTACAAAAGATCTTCAAATAAAAGAAGAATTAAAAACGTTTATTCTAAATAATTTTAATAAAAATGATATTACAAATGCTAATTGCATATTACTCCAGTACATTACTACTCATGTACATAAATTGTTTAATGTTCAAAAGCGATGTATTCGAACCATTTGCAAAGTAAATACGACTACATTATGTAAAGATGTAAAGATCTGTTTATCAAACTAAAAATACGGACAGTTTATAATCTATATATTTAAGAGTGTTGTCACTTTGTATTCAAAAATCAAAGTATTTTTTCTAAAAATGCTTTAAATCGTAATTATAATACATGAATTAAAGGTAACATAACAATCACACAATGTAGATTGCAGAAGGCTATAAATGGCCCCCTAAATTCCTGCATAAAAATTTTTAATAAAATTCCAGGAGAAAAAGTGATAACTTTTAATAAATTCAAGAGTTTAGCATAAAAAAATTCCTTCTGGAAAACATATTTTACAGTTTAAATGACTTCCTGCATTACCAGCCACTTTAGCGCATTATTTTGTTTCTATACTAATTTGACGCATTCTATACTGTTATTTTGCTGTCGATGGAATAAAGATTATATGTGTATATATATATATATATATATATATATATATATATATATATATATATATATATATATATATATATATATATATATATATAATGTTTATTCCATCGACAGCAAAATAACAGTATAGAACATATATATATATATATATATATATATATATATATATATATATATATATATATACAGGGTGGGCCATTTTAATCTTTGCATCTAAATATCTCGCCAGGGGCGCCACTTATTAAAAAATGACCTTTAAAAAAGCTGTTAGGTACGAAAGGGGACATTAAATGGTGACCCTAAATTTGACCTTGAATTTCATTTTCAAGGTCATTTTGTGGTCAAGTCGTATTTTTCAAATGGAACAACCTACTTTTTATTTCGGATTCTGAAAGAGCGTGAAATTTCACGTCGAAAATACTATGATGCGATTGGACTAAAATTGGATGCATTCTCTTTATTATGGTGTTTTCTTAAGAGTGTCTAGAATCAGCCCTTAATACAAAAAAATCGCTTTGAAAGTTTCTGGTGGACCCGCATTATAAAAGTGCTATAAAAAAAAAAGATTCACTTTTTTAGAGACCGTAATTTACCCTAGAATCATACGTTGGTCTACGAGAAACGTTAATCATACATCGGCGTCATTTTGACGAATGGACTTTCTACGGAGAGTTTTAGAGTTTATTTGCAAAAAAAAATTTTTACATAACAATACTACAAAAGCGAACAAAATATTTACAAAAATTGGATTTGGAAAAATTTTTTAATATAAATATTTATTAATTTTTTTTATTTTTTTTTATCAAAGCATATTTTCATTATAAAAATTAAAAAATAGATAAATACATCAATTTTATCATAAGACTTGTGTTTCAAATAATTAATTTATGAACTAGGAGTCGGTGGACATGTGTGACTTTACAGAATGTGAAATTGCTCGGTCACAAACATTCCCGTAGATATGTAGTTATTTCCTAATTAGGCACATTTGTAAATTTTCTAAAATTTGTTAGTAATTTTTCGAATAAGATCTCAAAAATTAATACCTAAAATTAAATTATTTTCCACAAAATAAATTGTTAATCTTTTATTAAGTCACTTGAAACGCATTCTTTGGTTTTCGATTCAATATATTAAAACTTCGGTATTATGTCGTCTCTATAGGTCAAACAGCTGTAATTACCTTTCATATTATCATTATCATTAAACAAAGTAATTACAACATCCATATCTTGAATAAATTTTAGAAAAATTAGGAAAACTTTTATATGCAAAGTACAAACTCTTTAAAAAAAAACATCGGTTAATCATACATCGTCGTCCTTTTGACGCACACTATTTCAATACAAACAAAACGACAGCAATCTATAAAAAAATTTATACATTTGCTGTGTTATAATAACAAATAAATTAGATAACAGAAGTTTCACAGCAAGCAGGTAACGACAAGTTGTAGTATTGGAGCACGTAGAGAAGTTCGTTCCTCATTTTGACGAGTACGTATGATTCTAGGGTTAATTTTATGACTTATGTTGGAAAAAATGCTTTTATTCTCTAAAATTTGTAAATATTTTTGAATTGAGTTAAAAATAATTTAGTTCTAGGTATATGAATTTATATGTAACTTACAAGGAAAGGGCAAGAAGTCGAAAATTCAAAAAAATCTGAAACTTTGTCAGTATGTAGAGGGTGGCTACCTAATAACATAAAAAATATCAGTTGCTGCTAAAAAACGTTTTTAAGGGGTGAAAGACCCCCTCAAAGTTAGAACTCAAAAATTTAAAAATCGATGAAATTTTGTGTATATGTACCTTAAAAAGTTCTAGTAACAAATATAACATTATCTTTTGCGTCCACACATTTTTAAGGGTTGAAACTACCCCTCAACTGTGTACAAAAAAATAAAAATTGATGACATTTTGTTTATATATACTATACAGAGCTCTAATAATAAGTATAACATTATTTTTTGCGTCTACAAATTTTTAGGGGTTGAAACCACCCCTTCATGTGTGTACTTAAAAATTTATAAATTTATATTATTTTGTTTATATATGCTATATAGAGCTCTAGTAATAAATATAACATTATTTTTTGCATCTATAAATTTTTAGGGGTTGAAACTACCCCTTAATATGTGTACTTAAAAATTTATAAATTTATGATATTTGGTTTACACATTTACACTATACAGAGCTCTAGTAACAAATATAAAATTAGTTCTTAATAAATATAACATTATTTAATTTATACGATGTGCGTGGTGTAAAATAGATTTGTGCTTTAAACATTTTTTTCATAAATTTCATTACTGGGATAAATTTGAGTCATAATCAGTTAATAAACTATTAACGTATATTTTTTTGTAATACAGATAGCTTTTAAATAGTGTACTAGACTACATGTAAACAAAATTTCGTCAATTTTTCTTCTAGTTTCCAATTTCGAAAGGATATTTCACCCCTATAAATGTATAGAAGCAAAAAAAGTCAATCTATTCTTATGTGATATATTATGTGAATAAAATCTCGGAATTTTTAATTTTCAAGTCGACAGCTGAAGGGGTGGTTTCACCCCCTTAAAAATGTGTGGACGCAAAAAATAATGTTATATTTGTTACTAGAACTTTTTAAGGTACGTATAAACAAAATTTCATCGATTTTTAAATTTTTGAGTTCCAACTTTGAGGGGGTGTTTCACCCCTTAAAAACGTTTTTTAGCAGCAACTGATATTTTTTATGTATAAAAAAATAATATATTTATTACTAAAATTCTTTATAGTAAAAGTATATAAATAAAATTTCGTCAATTTTAAATTTTCTAAGCATACATTTGAAGGGGTGGTTTCACCCCTTAAAAATGTGTGGACCCAAAACATAATGTTATATTTATTATCAGAATTTCGTATAATGTGTAAAAACAAAATATTGACAATTTTTAATTTTTTAGGTACGCACTTGAAGGGGTGGTTTCAACCCTTGAAAATTTGTGGATGCAAAAAATAATGTTATATTTATTACTAAAGCTTTGTATAGTATATATAAACAAAATAATATAAATTTATAAATTTTTAAATACACACATGAAGGGGTGGTTTCAACCCCTAAAGATTTGTAGATGCAAAAAATAATGTTATATTTATTATTAAAGCTCTGTATAGTATATATAAACAAAATGTCATCAATTGTTAAATTTTTTTGTACACAGTTGAGGGGTGGTTTCAACCCTTAAAAATTTGTGGACGCAAAAAATAATGTTATATTTGTTACTAGAACTTTTTAAGGTACGTATAAACAAAATTTCATCGATTTTTAAATTTTTGAGTTCCAACTTTGAGGGGGTGTTTCACCCCTTAAAAACGTTTTTTAGCAGCAACTGATATTTTTTATGTTATTAGGTATCCACCCTCTACCCTGACAAAGTTTCAGATTTTTTTGAATTTTCGACTTCTTGCCCTTTCCTTGTTAGCCAAAAGTTAATATTATATTATAAAAATGTGTTGAAATGCTCACACAGAAAATTTCTCACATGGAAAAATGCGCACAGTGGTAAATGCTAACAAGAAAAATGCCCACGTTGTAAAATTCTCACACTGAAAATTGCTCACATTAGTTATTAAGGGGTGGTTTACTTGAGAGTCGTTAGAAAAAATTCATTTTTTTGCAGAAATTGGTAGCTAATTATGTGTAGAATATGTTCCCAAAGTGAGTTTGTTGACAGTAATTTAAGGGAAGGTTTACTTGAGATTTGATTAAAAAATCGATTTTTTTGCCGAAATTGATAGTAAATTTTGTGTAGAATATGTTCCCAAAGTGATTTTACTGAAAATAATTTAAAAACAAGATTCATGCACATTAGCTGAATCCAGCCTTCTATAAAACAAAAATTCAAAAAACGTAGTTCACGCAATAATGACTATTAAATATAAAATTTTGAAAATACGTTTCTTTATATATATATTTTATAATATCTCGGAACTACATTTTTGGAACTGGTGGACACGATAACTCAAAAACTATTCGATGGATCCTTTTTTTAAATTTTTTATTTTAAAGATAATTCAATTCTTCGGCACCTCTACCTAAGTTCGATACACTTTCAATAATTTTTTTTATTTTTAAATTTACTTTAAAGAGCGAAAAATAAGACAAAAATCGTAATCAAAAGTTCAACCATCCGCCATTTTTTTTTCTTTCAGCAATTTATTGATATTATAGGTAGAGGTGCCGGTACTCTTCATATATTTTATAAATCTTTTTGGTTTTGGATTTCGGTGGTCTATTACCGGCGCTAGGATGTCCACCAACAAGGCATTGAATTTTCGGATCGTCACACTGCACTATCTATAAAATGGACACTTTTTTATATTTTTCCTTGAAAAATTTTTTTGTGTAGTTTAATACGTCTTAATAAATATGTGCACAAAATTTGAAATTGATATTTACTTCCGTTCTTGAGAAAAAAATTCTAGAAAAATACATAATTTTTAAGGACTCTCGAGTAAACCTCCCCTTAAATAGGTGACACAAAATTAATATTTCATGAATTTCTCATGCAAATAAGTTGTTTAATAAAAAATTAGACATCTTAGAATCCAGACTAAATTATCGATTTCATTATATCCCGGTAGAATATTCTTCCCGTAGGAGAAAATACAAACTTATTATAATTAGACCAGATTGGCTGAATCGACACTAATTAAATTTGGTAATAAAGATAGTAGGTAAATATGATTTGGATTAACACGAATTATAATTTAAGTCTGATGAAGAGTTCCCACGGGGTCACTAATGACAAAATAGTTGTACCGATTTATTGAATCATATCTGGTATAGAAATCTTGGTCTTAGTGCAATGTGAAAGTTTGTATGCTTGGATGTTTGTTAATCAATCACACCAAAACGGCTGAACCGATTTTGATTAAATATTACATACAGACTCTTTATACACTGAATTAACACACATGATAAACTTTATCCCAGCTTCAAGTTCCTGAGGATTGAAAAACTACTTGCACAATCACTCCCAAATAATGAAACGGAACACATAAAATTATTTTATCCCGACTGACGTTTTCTGTGGGATGCAAAATCAGACACATAATCACATCGAAACGACTGAACCAAATTCGATGAAATTTAGTACACAGATACTATTAATATAACCAAGGATAACCAAATATTATATTGATAACCAAAAAATCGATTTTTTAGAACGACTGAAAAGTAAAAAAACAGAGCAATTTTGCTTACTTTTTTATTCAAGATAACACCAAAAAGAAAGTGTGAGGTCTGATGGGCTGATTCTAGATAGTCTTACGGAAAACACTATAATAAAGAGAATGCATCCAATTTAGTCAAATCGGACTTATAGTTTTTCTTTTTTTTGGAATCGTTGGCACCGTTTTGAATCACAAAATTTACATGTGACATTTAAAAGGCCCACAAGAGTAGATGGAAGGCCAGACAAAAAGAAACAAAATTCAAGATTTCGTTGAACTATCATTCAACAGTTCGATTTTTATATTGTTAAAAAGAGCGGGAAAAATTTTAAGGGAAATGTTCTTAAAGTATTTGTCTATGTAAAGTAATTCTGGAGAAAATTGTAATTTTTTATTAGGTGAATTTTTTACATTACTTGTGCTCTCTTTATCAATGTAATAAGGTGTTTTTCTGTCTCACTCTATATATATATATATATATATATATATATATATATATATATATATATATATATATATATATATATATAGCGTTCATCCGGACCAGCTCCGCAAAAGTTTTGTAAAATATTGACCTTCAGTTCAGTTAATATTGACCTTATCGAAAAATAACCTGAGAAATGAGAAACTAGAAAATGACCTCGAATTTGACCTTGAGCATGACTTTGACCAACCAGTATCATATTTTTTTGCATTTTCAAGACCTCCACACGACTTCGGGATATGAAGTATGAATATGGTTTTGAACGTAGAATTTCCCGCTCTTTCCGAATTCGAGGTCAAAAATACGGGTTTCCATTTAAAAAGACAAAGTTGACCCTCAAATTTTGGTCAAGGTCATGTTCAAAGTCAAACTCGAGGTCATTTTCTACATCCTTATTTCTTCCCATGAAACTTTTGTCGGGGTTATTTTTCTATATTATTAGTAAAGGTAAAGTCAATATTAACTGAGATTTTCAGCTGTTCCGGAACTATATATATATATATATATATATATATATATATATATATATATATATATATATATATATATATATATATATATATATATATATATATATATTTTCATTATATATAGATACCCACGTAACCAAATTTGTTTAGGACGCTAGGTAATTTGGTTACTGTATGTTGGTGGCACTGTAGTGAAGTTAATTGCTAGCTGAAAACACTAAAAATAAATAACCGAAATCATTCGTATTTTCCAGTGCTGTAATTATTACGTTAAATATTTAGTTGCAAAATATAATAAATTTCATATATAACGGGTCCGCCAAATAACTTTTTTTTTTAATTGCTATAAAAAAAAGCTACTAAATATTTTCTCAAATTTCTTTTTTTATTTGAAAGTACAATCCTTTCGGTTAATAATGGAAAATAATTTCATTTAAATGGCTGCCTCGGCTGGCCATGCAGTAGCCTACACGATCAGTCCAATTTTTAAGCACATTATCGATTGTGTGCAGCTGTATTTCACCAATGGCTTCACGAATATTGTCCTTTAAAGCGTCAATTGTCTCTGGCTTGTCGGCGTAACACTTATCTTTGACGGTATCCCACAAATAATAGTCCAACGGTGTCAAATCGCAGCTCCGAGGTGGCCAAACGACATCAGCTCTGCGGCTGATAATGCGATCTTCAAAAACAGGGCGCAAAACATCGAGTGTAGCTTCGGCTGTGTGGCACGTAGCGCCGTCCTGTTGAAACCAAATGTTGCCAATATACTCCTCTTCAATTTTTGTGAACAAAAGTTCGTTCAACATGGCCCGATAACGATCGCCATTGACTATAACGGCCACTCCTTGCTCATTTTCGAAGAAAAATGGCCCAATTATGCCTCTGGACCAAAATCCGCACCAAACAGTGACTCGTTTTGGGTGCGTCGGCTTTTCAATGTATGCGTGCGGGTTTTCTATGCCCCAAATGCGACAATTTTGCTTGTTTACATACCCGCCAAGATGAAAATGAGCTTCATTTTTTTTGCAAAATCGGCATCTTCTGTAAGTCGATCGCAGGTCCAGTTAGCGAAGCGAAAACGCATTGGATGGTCAGTTGACTTCAACTCCTGAACCAATTGGACTTTGTATGGCGTCATACCAAGGTCTTTATGCAAAATTCGTCTCAATGATGTCTCCGAAATATTCAATTGTTGAGAACGACGGTGAATTGATGTTGATGGCGCTTCACGCACACTTTCTGCTACAGCAGCAATATTCTCGGGTGTACGCACTGTTTTTGGCTTTTCACGCTTTGGTTGATCGATGACGATGCCAGTTTCTTTCACTTTTTTCACAAGATAACGAACATACGGAGCTGACGGTGCTTCTCTTCTTCCAAAATCCGTACGCAATTTTCGCACACATTCTGTAACATTACCATGATTTTCAAAGTAATGTCGCAATATTTCCCAGCGTTGTTCAAGCGTATACACAACCATATTCGTTCAGTGAAAGGATAAAACTAATTATCTGTCAAATCAAACATGAGCTAAGTGTTACCATTCACGAAATAAGCACTAGTTGAAAAAAAAAACGTTAGATGGCGGACCCTTTATGTATAATATTAAATTTAGTTCTTATTATACAAAATACTATTGTTTATATAACAGATTTTTCATAAGCATTACATGGAATTAACCTTTTATAGAGTTTTGAGCTCTTTAGCGAGCGAAGCGAAGCACTTTATTCGCGCGCCTATTCTCAATTCTATATGATTTAAAATTGGCTAAACTATTTTCAGCTTTATTAGTAAATATTGATTTCATTGTAACAAAATCATAAGAAAAAATTAATTCAATCAATTATAACTACTGAGCCACAGCAACGCTTATATACAGCTGAACTCTTTTTTGTGCGGTGGGTAGGGACCGCATAAAAAAATTCGCACAAAAAGATAGATTCAAAAATATCGTAAATAGCTATAAAAAGTATAGTTCGATCCAGATTGTACAAAAAACTTTTTTTGTGTGGTTGGTTGGGACCGCATAAAAAAAGTTTCATTGAAAAAACATTACTCAAAACGCTCAAAACTTAGAAATCTCCTTAGAAGTTGCTTGTATAAACAAGATAAAGCATTAATTTACACGTAGAAACATTTTATTTCAATTTTATAGTACCTACAAAATTAAAAACAAATTAAAATTAAATGATGCAATAACTTATGTTCTTATGCAATATATTGATTAAATGCTTAAAAGCTGTTAAAAAGTATTTTTATCAAAGAAAGTTATTATTGTAATTGTTTCAGTTTCTTACTGTCTCATGATTTTGATTCACATTATGCATGTTAATGGCCATTTTTGACAATGACAAACCGCATAAAAAAACCGCTTAAAAAATCGCACTAGAAACGTGAAATTTTGAAGGCGAGCACTAAGAATGGATTTTTGGAAATTCACCCCCTAGGGGGGTATAATAGGGGATGAAAATTTTCATAGAAATCTGTAATTTTTTGAGTTAGAAATATGGAAATTGGTGTTAGGTTACTGGTTTGAACACAAAAGTTTCCGTGCTTTTAAAAGTTCATTCCTTAGGGGGTTGAAACAGGGGAAGAAATTTTAAATGGAAGTCTGTCGCTTTTACAATTAAAAATGTGGGAACTGATATGCTATGACATACTGGTGTTTTTAAAATTGTTAAGGATTCATTGTTTAACGTGTAAATTCTAATCCTTATGCTAACTAATATTATAAATGCGAAATTGAGTGTCTGTTTGTTTGTTTACCTTGCTTTTACGCTTCAATGCTTTAACCAGTCAACTTGAAACTTTGTACAGACATAGCTTGGGAGACAGAGACGCTTATAAGCTATCTTTTAACCCGAGAAAATATTTCATTCCCGAGGGAAAATCTATGACAATTATGACAGTTGACTATTAAAAAGCGGAATATTGGTTTTAAACTTCGAATATTGTTAACAGAAGGGTTGGAAAAGAATATAGACGACTTTTTACCCTGGCAAAACATTTTATTCTTGTGAGAAATCTCATTTTTGTGGAAAAATATATTTTAAATGAAACAAAAATGATTTTTTGAGTTTGTTCGAATTCTGTTTGTTACAGCGATAAACATAGGTTTTTACACCGAGAAAGAATCTGATTCCCGAGGGAAAATGAATTTAAATAATGACAACTGACTGTTAAAAAAACGGAAGATGGATTTTAAATATTGAATATTGTTTACAGTGGGGATAGAAAGGGACACAAACTACTCTCTAGCCCGAGAAAATATCTGAATCTTGTGAGAAGTCTTATTTCCGTGGGAAAATATATTTAAACCGGTAAAAAGGGATCATTGATTTCATTCGAACTTTGTATATTGTTAAAACAATGTTATAGTCTACTTTTGATCCGGAGAAAACATTTTATTTCTGCGGGAAAATTCTTGTGGGAAAATAAAATTACATTTTATATGTTTGAACAAGATGTCATAATTTCAAGTCACCAGTGGAAGGGCTGAGCGGGTTCCAGCACACACGACGTCATCAAAAGTATGGGTACACCTTGAGTCAAGGTGTGTCCATATTTTTGACGCGGTAGTGTACTTAATGTTGTGGTACACTGCCGTGTCAAAAGTAGGAGCACCTCTTCGGTCAAGATATGCCCATACTTCTGACGACGTAGTGTGTGTTAAAACTCGCTTAGTCCTTCTACTGGCACGCGGGTAAATGCTAGTACAATATAAAATGCAATAAACTATTTTTAAATAATTACTGGCTCAATTAATAATTATGCATTATAATGACGATATCTCTATCTCATATTTTAAAATAAAAATTAACTAGGTTTTTTAAGCATACGTAATGAAGATTTTTTTATTAAATTTTAAATGAATGAGGTTTTGAAAGTAATGTCGTGATTTAATATTATTAAATATTATAAAGAAAGAACATAATTATGTAGAGTTTATATTCAAAAAGCAGTTTCTAAAAAAAACTCATTTTGAGATTAATACAGAATTGTAAACTTTATCTAGAAAGTCAGTAATTTAAACGGAAATTTTTTTCCGAAACTAATTACTATTGATCGTAAAAGTCACGGTGCTAACAGTTTTGTCTTTATTTTTTTAAGGTATTATAAATTATTTATTATTTTTTTTTTTTTTTAGATAAAATATTTTGATGCGATTTTAGAAATAAATAATATATAGTTGTCGATACCTATATATGAATATACTGTTTTATATCCGTATATTTTCAATATACTTTAGATATGTATCCATACATTTCTTGTTAAGAGTTTTACTATGGAAGTTAAGAGCTCAAATTTGGTAAATGGAGCTCATTCCGATGCACAACAATACTATCAAAGTGGGGTCAAATTTTGGGCAAATTTTGGATCCGACCCAACCTTTAAGGGGGTGGTGGGGGCGGAAAAGCAATAAAACTTTCCCAGACCGGTTGGAAATCATGTTTCAGTCAATTATCTACAACATATCCAAAATTCAGCTTCCTAGGATAATTTGGAGAGAGCAGAGGCTGGGGGGGGGGGTCGCGAAACCTTTTTAAGGGGGTCGCAGTTACTTTAACAATAAAACCACGTTAGTTCAATATATAATATTTAATAAAAGTCGTAGAAATTGGACAGTTCTAGAAACACCTTCCCACCTGCCGACTTTTTGAGTGACCTCGGCAGGAGGTAAAACTACCGAGGTGGTTCTAGAAGCCTCCGGCGGTGGGTGGAGCAAAAGTTGGTCTCCAACCTAACGACATATAGTCAAATTTTTCCTAACCTAAGTGAACCCAATGGAACTTGATCCAACCTAACAGAACCTAAGGAAATTTGGTCTAACCTAACAGAACCCAACAAAATTTGGTTTAACCTAACCTAACCTAACATAACCTAACATGACCTAACAAAATGTTTTCTAACCTAACCGAACCTAAGAATTAAAAAAATCCCTAACAGATGGCGCAACCACCTTCGAGCCCTGTAAATTCGCTACTAGATGTCGCTGCTAGTCTGGATACTAACGATCCCTGTGCGTAAGTTTGAAAAATTGTCAACAGATGGTGCTGAAAACCTTTTTCGATAGTTAAAAGATGGCGTTGCTAGTCTGAACTACCGCGAACTCTGTACCTAGATTCAAAATTCAATGAAAAGATCGTGTTGCCAGTCTGAACCACCGCGAACTCTGTAGCTAGATTCAAAATTCTATGAAAAGATGATGTTGCTTTTATAATTTTATAATATTTTTATCTGAAAATAGGTTTAAACTTGTATAAATTGCCAGCTGATGTCACTAAAGGTAAACTGATATCAAATAGCGAAGATTTCGCACCTTAAAAAAATAAAGAGGGGTGCACGAGGGGTGTATATTGCTAGCTGATATTATCGCATGATAATGAAAATATTGACAATACATCACAAATTTTTCTGTAAAAAATTGTTACTTCTGTACTGTTACTTCTGTAACAGTACAGAACAGTACTTCTGTATTGTTACTTCTGTAAAAACTTTAGAATAGAGGTCGGCAACCTGCAGGCCGCATGCGACCCGTTGGAAGTTTTCATGCGGCCCGCCAAGCAATATAACTTTTTGAATAATTGCTCTGTCTGTTTAGAGTTGAGCATACTTTATACTTTTAAGTTATGTTAAAAACATTCTTTTCGATTTAAAAAGTGTTAATATTTATCTGAATTACAAAGTAGACGAAGTGGTCGGAAAACGACATTTCATATTATACGACCCAGTGATATTCCAACTAACGGTAGAAATGATTCCAGATTACATGAATTCTATTTAAAAAACATTATTTTACAATTTTTAGAATATACAGGATGTGTTATAAGAATTCCGTGAATAAAATGTAAAATATTTTTTCGCTCAAAGTTTTCTTTTCAAAAGTTAAATTTTCATAATTTTGGTATGTTACCATGCAAATATAAATTAATAATAAAAATTATTCGTACAATAATATCTATAAAAGATTTTTTAGAATGCAAAAAATTTACCTTTCGCATCGTAAAATAGCTTACACATCACATTCTCCAGCATTTTACATATGAAATCGTCGTCGCTTTGGAATGAAAAATGTCGGAACGAGTTAGCGCATATATTGTGTGCTAATGCAGTAAAACCTATCTCGATTTTTTAAAACAATTTACCATATTATTTTGTATAAAAAATTTTCTCAACAATTTATTTCCAACAATGGAAAATTCATTCCCAACAATAGTATTACACCAATGTCGATCACAGTGATAACTAAATTTGTTTAAAGTAATAAAGTAATTATTTAAAACAGCTGAAAACTTGAACTAAAATTGAATTATAAAAATTATTGCATCATATTGTGCAATCAACCTTGTTTCAGCTTGTTAGCTCTTACACATTTGTATAAAATTATATGATGTCATCAATCAAAAAAGTATATATACATGTGATAAATAGCTTTAAAACCATTACGTCTTTTGATTTCATAAAGTACAGTGTGCTTCGTGTCATCATACTGTATTTTGCGAATTTTTAAAGTTAGTTTTTTTATTTCAAAGTTTAATTTCTTAAAATTTTATTACATTTTTTCAATATTGGTGAGTAAGAAACATTTAATTTAATTCCTTTTAATATTAATTTTTATTTTGAAAATTTTTTTTATTAATTTTTGCATGCAAAAAATTAAAAACTAATTACAGTTATTTTAGAAATATTAAAATTTCATGCTATTGTTACCAGTCAATATTTTTCAAATTTTGTTTTAGAAATTCCAGAAAATATAATTTCACGTTTTTTAATTTTGTTTAATGTCGAAAAATTTAATTTTTTCATTTTAGAATGTACAAAATGTGTTAGAAAAATTCCGTAAATAAAATATTTTCAATCTAATTTAACATTCATAATAATAAAATTTAATCGTAGAAGCAAAATTATAAATATTTCGCGAAAACTAAACAAATTTTTGTGAATTTAGGAAAAATGGCCTTATTCAACTGCGGAGTGTGTCCAGCAGGAGTCAACCGTCGAGACAACTTAGCGCGGCATATGAAGACGAAACATGGCGACAATTGATCATCTTTTAAATGCGGCCAGTGTGGGGATACTTTTTTGAGAATGGATAATTTACATCGTCATGTGAAGAAATTCCATTCAACGGCGGCATTGTATGCTTACTGCGGTGAATATGTTACAAATGGTCTGGAGCGGCATATGGTTAATGAACACGGACAACCCGCAACCGGCGTCGAACCTGAACAGCCCTCAACTAGCAGCGGTCCTATTTCGAGGAAGCGAACAGCCGACGAACAAAATGGTGGCCCATCTAAAAAATCAAAGGCGGATCGGGGAACAAGACGCTGTCAAGTATGCGACGTGGATATACCATTTTCTTCATTCAATGGGCATTTACGAAGCGCAGCCCATAAAAATAAATTATGCCGCGGTACTGGAAACGTAAATGTGGAAACGATCAACAGCGCGTTCAAAACCAGAATAATCAGCTACCGGGTGAAGAGTTCCGAGTACTTCCAATTCATTGAAGAATTTTTGGATGAAGTTAAGGAAAATGTGCTTCAGCTACTGCATATGGAACTGGCGAAACATACGTCATTTAAAACTAATTTCGAATTATTTGGATTATATGCAAAATTCGATAAAGAAGATAATTTACTACTGGATGTGAAGTCGTTCAACACTAAAAATACCATTGTTCCGGAATCCACCAACATGGAGGAAATTTATCAAAGCATGGTGTCGACTGTAGTGCGCAAGAGCGAAGACTTTCAGGAACGAAACAGCGGGTGGTCGCTTTTGGAAGTCTGCTATTTGGAAGTCAACGTAATTAAATACAATCCGCTTCGGGCTTTATCGTCTATCGAGCTTCCGGCATGGATCAAACGAAAGAAGGCGGTTGTTAATGTGCAGAATGAAGACCAGGCGTATTTTGGATGGACGATAACATCAGCTTTACATCCAGCGGAACACAATCCACACAGAGTCGCTTCATATCCTCATTATTCAACATTTTTAAATTTTGACGATATGGAGTTTCCTGTCAAAATTAATGACATAAAGTTATTGGAATCTCACAACAACATCAGCATCAATGTTTATGGACGGGGAGAAAAAAGTATTGTTGGACCGCTGCACTACACAAAGGAAAAACGGAACATCCATGTGAATCAGCTGCGAGTTGTCGCAGGACAATCAACATGCTTAAGTGCTTGGCTGATGCATCGTGGGGTACGGGCCGGGAGTCGTTGCTTCGCCTGTATCAATCACTAGTTCTGACTAGAATTGATTACGGCAGCATTGCTTACTCCTCCGCTCGGGCGTCTGCGCTTCTACTCCTAGAGCCCTTAAGCCATTGCGCCAAAGGGTGTAGCTCCCGGATAATGTAGCCAACGCTTTAAGTTGTGATACTTTCCCTGAAAGAAAGATGCTTGAATTTCTCCGAAAGTCGCATCTTCTTCAGAGACTTTACGGGCTTTACATCTCTGAATTTTAGAAAGTCGTCTCTTTTGTCTCCCACGATAGTTAAAACTTTTATTTCCAGCAGTGTTTTTATTTTATGTGTTTAAAATGATTTGTGATGTCTTATTTATTAACAATACCCTGTTCCAGCTGGTCTGGCAGGGTACTTTTTGTCTTTTGTTATGCCACTAAGGGCCTTTTACACCCTTAGTGGTACTGTTTGTTATTTATACATGTTTTGTCGTTTCCGTTATTCGTTATTCCGATTAGTAACAAGAATGGCTATCGTACAGTGGAACTGTAATGGTGTTAAGACCATTACCGTGAATTGCAGATGATTCTGGCCGAGCACACGCCTATGTGCGTGTGCCTACAAGAAACACATTTGAAGCCGGCGGAATCATTTACCATTAAACATCATCAAGTCCGCCGGTACGACGTCCAGCCAGACATCAGGGCTAGGGGGGGTGTTGCCATCATAATTAGAGATGGCGTCCCTTTCAGGGACCACCCTTTAAACACCCCCTACAAGCTATTGCAGTACAATTTTTAAGACCGCCCCAGTTCACAGTATGCTCGGTCTAGCTACCAGACTTCGACTGGAATGTCGAATCCCTGACCGAGCTTACCTTACAGTTACCACGTCCATTTTTGTTACTAGGAGATTTTAATGCCCACAGCCCTATGTGGGGCTGTAGCACAAGAGACGGCCGTGGAAGACTCATAGAACGGTTTCTGGACGAGTCCGAAGCGGTCTTGTTGAATACCGGTGAAGGTACTTTCATTAACGCAAGAACCGGTGAGCTTCGCTTTTATGAGATCATTAGCGAACTTAACTCTCTCTGCATATACACAGATGGTTCCAAAACAGCTACGGGTATTGGAAGTGCCATCGTCATTCGTGACGAGCCTCACGCTTGGTCACTTCCTCACCAGGCCACTGTGTATACTGCAGAATTATTTT
The DNA here is from genome assembly GCA_035578155.1 of Brachynemurus nebulosus. NCBI lineage: Eukaryota > Metazoa > Arthropoda > Insecta > Neuroptera > Myrmeleontidae > Brachynemurus > Brachynemurus nebulosus. Next base: position 68,474,108 of record JAPWDM010000001.1, on the reverse strand, counting down.
GCTATTCTACAAGCCCTACGATTCTGTCAAACATCCGAAGACCGCATTGCTCATTTGTTCCGACTCGTTGAGCGCGTTGCAAGCGATCTGCCACTCTCATACCATCGATCCACTGGTGCAGAACATCCTGACGTATCTCTACATGCTCCGCCAGAAGTCTATCACCTTCTTCTGGATACCCGGACATGTGGGGATACCTGGCAATGAACTCGCCGACCAGGCAGCACGTCATGCAGCAGAAGTCGGTGAGCCACAGGACATTGCCATTCGCCCAGAGGATCTGAGAGTGAGCATAAGATCCGCGATTGATCATAAATGGCAACGTGAGTGGAACAACCTCACGGCAAAGCTCAGACAGATGAAACCTGAGGTCCGAAGAACTCCGGCACCTGTAAATCTGAGCCGGCGAGAGAGTGTGGCCCTGACGCGTTTACGCTTGGGCCACACGGCGTTAACACATCGTCACCTTCTCGCCGGTGAGGATCAGCCAAGGTGCGCCGCCTGCGGGACGGTGCTGACCGTGAGGCATATAGTTGAGGAATGTGTAACCTTTGAGCCATTGCGCCAGAGGTTGCAGCTTCTGAATAATATAGCCAATGCTTTAAGTTATGATACCGTCTCTGAAAGAAGGATGATCGAATTTCTCAGAAATTCGAACCTTCTTCAGAAACTGTAGGGGCTTTACATCTCTGAATTTTAGAAAGTCGTCTCTTTTGTCTCCCCCGATAGTAAATTTTATTCCAGCAATGTTTTTATCTTCTATGTGTTTAAAAGATTTTGTGTCTTAATTTATTTATTTATTTCCTATACCCTGTTCCAGCTGGTCTGGCAGGGTACTTTTAGTCTCTCATTATGCCACTAAGGGTCTTTTACACCCTTAGTGGTACTGTTGTTATTTACACATGTTGTTTTGTTGTTGTTATTTCTTTTTAACAATGTACTACCGAGGGCCTTTTACACCCGAGGTGGTACATCATTTATTCTTCCATCTGTGATATTTTGTTATGCCACTGTAGGCCTGTTGTTATGGCTCTACAGCGGCATTGTTTTAACTCCTTATTGCTTCACTGGCCGGCTTGTGGTCTCCCAGTGAAGCACTAAGTTTTGTCTGTGATATATCTTTGTGATATTCTTCTGTGATATTTTGTGTTGTTCTAGTCAGGTTCCTCCACTCCGGGGCCGTTTACACCTCGGAGGGAGTTCCAACGATGGCTTCCAGGCCTTGGTGACCGGACGCTTTGTCTAGTACTTATCGTACCGTCACCTAGGACTGTCCGCTCTTTTTAAGCCCTGGGATGGCAGGGCCCATCGATGGATTTTATTATGTGTATGTTTTGTCCCTTGTCTATCGCATTTATGTGTTCCTGTCTGTTTTGTGTATGTTTTTATCTCTCGTTTCGGCGGCGCATGCCCTTAGTTGGCGATGCCGCCGAGTGCTGCTGGCCGCGCTATCCACCGGCAGCAGTACCCCAATTTTAATAAAAAAATAAAAATAATAATAAAGTCCAATCGAATTAGACCCGAGATTGTTGACAAGATAAGAGCAGAAGTAGCTCGAGAGTTTAACAAAAAGCCCATCTCCTGTAGAAACTGATAAAAGAGAGACCGAAAACGTTACCAACCCCACGTATGACCTATTCGCAAAATGCGAAATCAAATACTCTGGTATGAATCCGACACGCCGACCATCACTTTCGAAACTTATATTCAATGGTACGACTAAGTCAATCATCTCTGACGTAAATGACATTCTAGCTAAGAGGTGCAACAACCTGGAAAACCTTATACAATTTCACGACCTCATATATATCGGTGCCCTCACGGTCATCCAAGCCAACGGCCAAACCACTGTCCGGACTAAGTCAGGTAAACCGCCCCAACCTCGACCTTTAGAGACAAGACTCAATAAGAAAATCAACAACTTACGAAAGGACATTGGCCGCCTTACCACTTATTTAACGTCTAATAACCCTAGCCGCAAGATCTGTAAAGCGGCACAAATTATAATTCAGAGCCACCGAAACCCAGAGAATAACTCTGGTCTCGAAATTCTAGACTTGCTTAAACAGGGTCTTATGGTACTGGCGTGTAGGTTGCGCAGATACAAGGAGAGCAACCTGAGGCGTGAATAGAATCGCCTATTCAGCACCAAGCAAAAGGAGTTCTATAAGAAGATGCAGGCCCCAACTCCTGCACACATCCTTGAAATCCAGATACCTAACAAGGATGATGCTCTGAATTACTGGGAATCAATATGGTCAAAACCATTTAATCATAAGATCAGAGCAGACTGGATCTGTGAGGAAACCAAGCGTGCAGACCGAATACCAGTCATGATAAACCATGTTGTAACTCGAGAGGACGTGAAATATTCCATCTCCCGAACACTAAACTGGAAGGCCCCTGGAGTCGACGGAGTACACAACTTCTAGTACAAACGTTTCCACACTACCCATGACCGGCTCGCTGGTCTGTACACTGATATCTTACGAAATGCGGATACTATGCCAAAATTCTTCACCCAAGGTATGACTTATCTAATCCCCAAGACTGTTCCTGCGAGGTCTGATCCCTCTAAATATAGACCGATCACCTGCCTCCCAACTATTTACAACATATTAACATCTATTCTGTGCACTAAAATTAATGAACACCTCAATAGTCACAATGTGCTAGCGGAGGAACAGAAAGGATGTCGGCAAGGTAGTAGACGATGCAAGGAACAGCTGGTCATCGATAGTGTCATATCGGAAAACGCAAAAGCAAGTCGAAGCAGTCTATATACGGCCTATATAGACTATCAAAAGGCCTTTGACTCGGTTCCGCACTCGTGGTTATTAGAAGTACTAAATCTATGAACAATGAGGTTCAAAAAGAGGAATGTCGGGTTGCAAAGAAAAATTGCTGGTCGACAGATGTATCTGTCAGGACGCTAGACGCAACCTGAGCATGGCCTGGGTGGACTATCGAAAAGCATTTGACACAACGTCGCATGATCTCCATAGAATATCTTGATGAAGGAGCGACCTATACGTACCTTGGTGTTGCCGAAAGTTACATACAGGATGTACAGAACATGAAGGCCGCCTTAAGTAGTAGATATAAGCGCCTTCTCCGACAAATTTGGAGTTCTGAATTGTCAGAGAAGAATAAGATCAGCGCTACAAATATGTTAGCCATACTCATCCTTTTATATACTTTTGGCTCAATTAAGTGGAATGTGAATGAATTGGAGGAACTAGACCGAGACGCGAAAAATAATGAACATCAACCGTAGTTTGCACCCACGCGCATCGACACAACGACTTTACCTCCCACGTGACCTAGGGGTAGGGGGCTCCTGTCAGTCGAACGTTTACATGATCGTATAGTCTTAGGTACAGTTTGTCGTGTACTTAACAGTTCAGACCCGCTTTTGCAACTCGTCAGGGACCACGAGCTTGCTGGCGTAGGCACATTTTTATTCACAGCAGCGCAACGTGCCGCCGATATCTTGGGCTTAGCCTTCGATCTGCGTAATCGCGACGGTGATGACAACATTATTTCACTATCGCAGTCGCGCCAAAAGTCGGCAATCAAGAGAGCCGAGCAACAACATCTGCTCAATCAGCATCGCGACAAAGTTCACCAGGGTATGTTCTACCGTCATCTTGACAACCTTGGCCTTTCGAACGAACTCACTTGGGCTTTCTTGAGAGCTAATGGACTTAAATCGGAAACGGAGGGTTTTATCATGGCAGCTCAAGATGGAGTGTGGAACATCTTAACACACCAAAAATATGTGATGGGTATTAAAGGGGTTTCGAATACCTCGTGTCGGGCATGCAAAGCATACCCGGAAACTTTAATCCACCTGACTTCAGGTTGTTCTTATTATGCTAAATCCACCTATATCCATCGCCATAATGCAGCGTTGCGTGTGCTCTACTTTTATCTTCGTCATCATTACGAAGTTGACAAAACACCAGTCTTGCCCTACGATCCTGCGGAAGTAGAATCCTTTGTTGCCAACCAAAAGTGCAAGATCTTTTGGAATATGCCGGTTGCAACTACCAGGCAATTGACCGCTAATAAGCCTGATGTTGTGCTCCAAGATTTAACATCTCAGACTATGTATGTTATCGAGTTCTCTGCTCCGGCGGAAACTAACATAGTCGAAAAGGAGGAGCAAAAAAGGATTAAATATCAAGATCTAATACACGAGCTGCGACAACTGTACCCGGGCTATACGGTCCGCTTGGTCGTACTTATAATCGGATGTCTGGGGGGTATGCATAACTCCTTTGTGCGCAATCTTAACATCATTCCGGCTTGTAGATCTCACGCCAACATGTTAGCGGCGTCAATGCAAAAAGCAGTTATCATCGGGACGCTCCGCACGCTTCGGTCGCACGAGATGACTTTTTCCGGGAGTTCATGAACACCTTTGAACCCCATGCCCCGTTTAGAGCGGGTCCTCGAACATCCATTGGACCTGCCCTCGAATCTCCCACTGTTATGGTTTCGCAGCGAGGTTCGGGGATTTATTAGGTAGGGAAGACCAGGAAGGGGATGCTGTATGACGGACATTACGTACCTGACCTGGTACGCTGCATGGACACTTTTTCCTCCGCCTGGGGGTTTTTGAAGTGCAGTCGCGATATTTACGTATAACAATAATAATAATAATAATAATAATAATAATAATAATAATAATAATAATAATAATAAATCAACCGTAGTTTGCACCCACGCGCATCGACACAACGACTTTACCTCCCACGAGACCAGGGGGGGAGGGGGCTCCTGTCAGTCGAACGTTTACATGATCGTATAGTCTTGGGTACAGCTTGTCGTGTACTTAACAGTTCAGACCCGCTTTTGCAACTCGTTAGGGATCACGAGCTTGCTGGCGTAGGCACATTTTTATTCACAGCAGCGCAACGTGCCGCCGATATCTTGGGCTTAGCCTTCGATCCGCGTAATCGCGACGGTGATGATAACATTCTTTCACTATCACTCTCGCGCCAAAAGTCGGCAATCAAGAGAGCCGAGCAACAACATCTGCTCAATAAACATCGCGACAAAGTTCACCAGGGTATGTTCTACCGTCATCTTGACAACCTTGGCCTTTCGAGCGAACTCACTTGGGCTTTCTTGAGAGCTAATGGACTCAAATCGGAAACGGAGGGCTTTATCATGGCAGCTCAAGATGGAGTGTGGAACACTTTAACACACCAAAAATATGTGATGGGTAATAAAGGGGTTTCGAGTACCTCGTGTCGGGCATGCAAAGCATACCCGGAAACCTTAATGCACCTGACTTCAGGTTGTTCTTATTATGCTAAATCCACCTATATCCATCGCCATAATGCAGCGTTGCGTGTGCTCTACTTTTATCTTCGTCATCATTACGAAGTTGACAAAACACCAGTCTTGCCCTACGATCCTGCGGAAGTAGAATCCTTTGTTGCCAACCAAAAGTGCAAGATCTTTTGGAATATGCCGGTTGCAACTACCAGGCAATTGAACGCCAATAAGCCTGATGTTGTGCTCCAAGATTTAACATCTCAGACTATGTATGTTATCGAGTTCTCTGCTCCGGCGGAAACTAACATAGTCGAAAAGGAGGAGCAAAAAACGATTAAATATCAAGATCTAATACATGAACTGCGACAACTGTACCCGGGCTATACTATCCGCTTGGTCGTACTTATAATCGGATGTCTGGGGGGTATGCATAACTCCTTTGTGCGCAATCTTAACATCATTTCGGCTTGTAGATCTCACGCCAACATGTTAGCGGCGTCAATGCAAAAAGCAGTTATTATCAGGACGCTCCGCACGCTCCGGTCGCACGAGACGACTTTCTCCGGGAGTTCATGAACACCTTTGAACGCCCATGCCCCATTTAGAGCGGGTCCTCGAACATCCATTGGACCTGCCCTCGAATCTCCCACTGCCATGGTTTTGCAGCGAGGTTCGGGGATTTATTAGGTAGGGAAGACCAGGAAGGGGATGCTGTATGACGGACATTACGTACCTGACCTAGAAGTACCTGACCTGATACGCTGCACGGACACTTTTCCCTCCGCCTGGGGGTTTTTGAAGTACAGTCGCGTTTTTCGTTAATCTTTCACGATAATAATAATAATAATAATAATAATAATAATAATAATAATAATAATAATAATAATAATAATAATAATATATGTGAAAGCACAAGACCTGCTTCTACTCCATCTGAGCCATCTACAGGGAGCGAACAATACACTGACACTCATCCTACTGACACACAACACACATACATAAACACACAATACACTAACACTGAAAGACAAACACTTAACACACATACAGATCCAGATTCGTCTGATGGAGAGGGGGGATCGAACAACTGCCGCACTGTCACTGTTACCGCTCTGGTGCACAATCCTCCCCAATTCAATAACACACAAGGTCCGTCAACCTCTGTACCATCTAAACGTGCAGTTCCAGGAACACCCGATCTTAATGAGCAATTTGATGAACCAGAAAACATCTACACCAAGAAACGTAAAATAGAAAGACACATCCACACACATATACAAACACACACACAAACACAAACAGTCCTTTCCCTTCCCTCTGATCCTACTCCTACCTACCATCTGAGGACACGAAAACGAACTAGGCTTTCACAGCCCTCTGTCATTGAGCCAACATCTACGCTCCCACAAAAGTCTCGCCGTACGACCCAGTGTACACCAAAATAGATGAATAACACCTCGTTTCAAGTAGCAATAACAACAATATAGGGAGTGATGTGACAAACCCGTCCGTGAATGTACTACGGTACTTTTACGGATTGGTTTGGCACATTACCCTTCCACAGAGCCTAATACCTTGCATAATGCCGGTATAGGTGAATGTTACCCAGTACTGTCCTACTGAGTAGTGAGCGCCAGGTTGGCGTAAAAGTCTATAATAATAATAATACACCAAGAAACGTAAAATAGAAAGACACATCCACACACATACACAAACACACACACAAACACAAACAGTCCTTTCCATTCCCTCTGTCCCTACTCCTACCTACCATCTGAGGACACGAAAACGAACTAGGCTTTCACAGCCCTCCTCTGTCATTGAGCCAACATCTACGCTTCCACAAAAGTCTCGCCGTACGACCCAGTGTACACCAAAATAGACAAATAACACCTCGTTTCAAGTAGCAATAACAACAATACAGGGAGTGATGTGACAAACCCGTCCGTGAATGTACTACGGTACTTTTACGGATTGGTTTGGCACATTACCCTTCCACAGAGCCTAATACCTTGCATAATGCCGGTATAGGTGAATGTTACCCAGTACTGTCCTACTGAGTAGTGAGCGCCAGGTTGGCGTAAAAGTCAATAATAATAATAATAATAATAATAATAATAATAAATCTGATGTATATGGATGATATTAAGATCTATGCAGCTACTAAACATCAACTACAGCAGCTGCTGGGACTTTCCAACGAGGTTTCGCGAGACCTCTGTATGGAGCTCGGAATCGATAAATGTCGAACACAATGTCGTTCTGGGCGAAAACGAGATGCGGTCGCATTCGAACTCGAACCAGAGTCTGTTATGCAGCCCATGGACGAGGGAGAGTCGTATCGGTATCTCGGATTCAATCAGGACGAACGTATAGATCACAGCGCTGTAAAACAACACCTGATGCAGCAATACCTAACGCGTGTACGGAGATTACTGAGCACCCACCTTGATGGAAAAAAAAACATCAAAGCAATTAACACCTACGCAGTTCCGGTGCTAACATACTCATTTGGGGTAATCAAATGGACGCCTACGGACTTGACAAACATCGAGATCAAGACCCGCGTCCTTATGATCAAATACCGAATTCATCATCCCAAAGCAGCGATAGAACGATTGACGCTGCCAAGAGCCGAAGGGGGTCGGGTTCTTATAGACATAAAGAACACGCATAATAAACAGGTTCATAACTTGCGAGAATACTTTTACACCAAAACACACACATCTCACTTACACAATGCAATAATCCAAGCCGACAAGGCATACACACCATTAAACCTCTCACACACAGAAATGCCAGATAGTTGTTGCCCATTGGTCACGAAGTAGGACAAAATCCAGAAATGGATGCACAAGCCTCTACATGGGAGACATCCACATGACCTTAATCAGAGTAACGTCGACAAAGCAGCGTCGCACGCCTGATTGAGTCAAGGAAGTCTTTTCTCGGAGACTGAAGGATTCATGCTGGCTATACAAGATCAAGTAATTCATACAAAGAATTACTCAAAATACGTACTTCGTGACTCGTCAATAACATCTGACTCATGCCGGAGATGCCATTCCAAACCCGAAACGATCCAACATATCACAGCTGCCTGTACTCAGCTCGCTCAGTCCGAATACAAACACCGTCACGACCAGGTTGGCAAAATTATATACCAGAAACTAGCGGTTAAACACCACCTTATAACCGATAAAACACCATACTACAAGCTCACACCAAAAGTAGTAGCGGAGAATGACTCCTGTAGACTTTACTGGGATCGGTCGATTATTACAGATAAGACCATAAATCATAATCGACCAGATATTACCTTCGTAATAAAAAACACTAAGACAACCTATCTGATCGATATTGCGGTTCCAAATACACACAACTTACAAAAAACACACGCAGTTAAATTGGATAAATACACTGACCTCGCAGCCGAAATAAAACAACAATGGCGAATGGAACATGTCCATATTGTTCCAATAGTGTTCAGTGCCACCGGGGTCATTCCACACACACTACACAATAGTTTGAGTCTCTTGGGTCTCCCAAAATACACATATGTCACTATGCAAAAGGCAGTGATCATAAATATGTGTCGTATAGTACGGAAGTTCCTCCGTAATACAAATCCGACTGCGATATGTGAAAGCATAAGATCTGCTTCTACTCCATCTGAGCCATCTACAATGAGCGAATCACACTGACACCCATCTTACAGACGCACAACACACATACACTAACACTGAAACACAAACACTTAACACACATACAGGTCCAGATTCGTAATCTGATGGAGAGGGAGGATCGACCAACTGCCGCACCATCACTGTTACCACTCTGGTGCACAATCCTCCCCAACTCAATAAGTCCGTCAAACGCGCAACTCCAGGAACACCCGATCTTAATATACACACATCCACACACATACACGAACACACACACACAAACACAAACAATCCTTTCCCTTCCCTCTGTCCCTAATCCTACCTATTCTCTGAGGACACGAAAACGAACTAGGCTTTCACAGCCGTCTGTCATTGAGCCAACATCTACGCTCCCACAAAAGTCTCGCCGTACGACCCAGTGTACACCAAAATAGACACATAACACTTCGTTTCAAGCAACAATAACAACAATATAAGGAGTGATGTGACAAACCCATCCGTGAATGTACTACGGTACTTTTACGGATTGATTTGGCACATTACCCTTCCACAGAGCCTAATACCTTGCATAATGTCGGTATAGGTGAATGTTACCCAGTTACCAATGTTACTGTCCTATTGAGTAGTGAGCGCCAGGTTGGCGTAAAAGTCATAATAATAATAATAATAGCGCTGGGCATAAATCCAACCTCACGTGCTCGGCGGGCACCTGTTAGCTTCGGCTAGTAGGCCAACGAGGCTCTGGTAAATTTGTCGACGAGGTCGAACGTCGTATGACCGACAGAGATATGAGAGAAACACCACCGTCTGATTGTACGATAGCTTCTCGCCCTGATGTCTAGCAACAGGTCGTGTGCGTTTAGTATCCGTAGGCGTGTGATTATCAAAGTCGTGATTCGTGTTCCGCCAAGTCGAATCGTGATGTTCTTGTATTGTGATTTGTGTAGTTTTATCTGTGATTTCATGTTGTGATCCTGCTTTTTTATTTTTAATCTTATAGTGTCCCCTGGATGGTGCATTCCAGTGGACACAATGGTTATAAATTGGCTGTGGTAAGTGTTGATTTTTGTCCCTGTAATCTCGATGGGTAGGAATGCGGTGCTCGAGGCACTCGTTCGCGTCATCCTGTCGTATGAGTCGGCGTCTGCCTGAACGGCTTGAGCGAGCTCGCTTAGTAAGGAAACGTCGTCGTCCTTCGTACGGATGCGATCGTGAGCGTCTTGGAACTGCTTCTGCCCCATCGGTGTTGTAGGGACATAATTCAGTTATACTGTGATACTCTGCGACACTGTTTTGTTCCCTGTAGCCCCGACCCGGACGAACATGGCTGAGTCAAGTACCGCAGTCGAGTCAAGTGTCGCGGAGCAATTGACTCGACTGAAACCTACTGTGATATTGTTGTTTTACTTTTTATCCAAGTTGTGCATTAATTGTTTTGTTTTAACCATCTTGTGCGTGTTTTTATCATTTTATCTTTTGTTATGCAATCAGAGGCTCTTTACACCCCTGGTGGTATTGTTTTAATTATTTTTGTTTCGTGTCGTCTTTTTTATTCTTCGCTATGGTACCAGAGGCTCTATAGACCTCTGGTATTATACTTTCGTTTGAACCATTCAGCTGGTCTGACTGGGTAATGGACAAAATAGAATGAGCCCCCAGTGGCACCACTCGCTTCTTTTATCCGACATAGATTTGTATATATCTTTCTTTTTTGAGTTTTAGATACACCCGGCCGGCTGGTCCGACTGGGAACCATTTATACCGTCGGATTGTATCACTTTATTTCTCCCCTTTATCCACTGGGTGGTTTCAGGCCTCCAGCGGTAAATGTTTCTTTTTTTTCCTTAAACCTGCATTGTCCCTCGTACGGATGCGTTCGTGGGCGTTGATATGGCGGCTTCCGCCCCGTCGAAGTGATACGAACACAGGTCAGATGTTGGCTCTGTGATACTCTGTGGCATTGTCCCGTTCTCTGTAGCCTCGACTCGGACGAACGTGGCCTAGTCATCGTACCGGTCTCCCGTGTAGGTTGACCCCGACATCTGACAGAACGGCACATGTACCCAGTAATCAGTTATCTGACAGAACAGTACATGTTGCTCAGTAATCAAATGTTACTGTCCCTATACATGTGAGTTCCTAGGTGTTGACGAAGCCATTTCGGAACTGTCGAGACTATGGGGAGCGGAATCGTGTCACAGAGCAAGAAATTTTTGAAATCTGTGATATTGTTGTTTTTATTTTTTAATAAGACTGTGTTTAATCCGTTTTGTTTTAACGATGTACCACTGAGGGCCTTTTCCACCCGAGGTGGTACATCATTTTTTTTATTTTTATCTGTGATATTTTATTGTGCCGCTGTGGGCTTGCTGTTGTAGCCCTTCAGCGGTTTTGTTTTTAACTACTTATTGCGGCACTGGTCGGCCTGTGGCTCCCCAGTGACGTAATAAGATTTTCCTCTTATATTTTTTTTTCCTTGTAATATTATTGTGATGTTGTTATCTGTGATATTTTTACTCAGTATTCTCCACTCCGGGGTCCTGTACACCTCGGAGGGAGTTCCAGCGATGGCTTCAAGGCCTTGGTGACCGGACGCTCTGTCTAGTACTTATCGTACCGTCACCAAGGACTGTCCGCTCTTCTTAAGCCCTGGGATGGCAGGGCCCATCGATGGATTTTATTATGTGTATGTTCTGTCCCTTGTCTATCGCATTTATGTGTTCCTGTCTGTTTTGTGTATGTTTTTATCTTTACCGTTTATGGCGGCGCATGCCCTCTGTTGGCGATGCCGCCGGGTGCTGCTGACCGCGCCATCCACCGGCAGCAGTACCCCAATTTTAATCAAAACAAAAAAAAAAATAACAATAATAATAATAATAGCCGTAACAGAACACAATTTTCAACAATTTTTAATCTTTTGTGTTAAAGAAGTTTTTGTGATCGTCTTAATTTATTTATTTATTGCCAATGCCCTGTTCCAGCTGGTCTGGCAGGGTACTTTTAGTCTTGTTTTTATGCCACTGAGGGCCTTTACACCCTTAGTGGTACTTTGTTATTTATACGTGTTTTTTTGTTTTTGTTATTTTTTTTAACGATGTACCACCGAAGGCTCTTTACACCCGAGGTGATACATCATTTGTTTCTTTTTATCTGTGATATTTTGTTATGCCGCTGTAGGCCTGTTGTTATGGCTCTAGAGCGGTATTGTTTTAACTCCTTATTGCGTCACTGGTGGGCCTGTGGCTCCCCAGTGACGTAATAAGTTTTTCTGTTATATTGCTCTGTGATATCGGTCTGTGATACTGTGTGTTTTCTAGTCGGTTCTCTCCACTCCGGGGTCCTTTACACCTCGGAGGGAGTTCCAGCGATGGCTTCCAGGCCTTGGTGACCGGACGCTCTGTCTCGTACTTATCGTACCGTCACCAAGGAATGTCCGCTCTTTTTAAGCCCTGGGGTGGCAGGGCCCATCGATGGATTTTATTATGTGTATGTTTTATCCCTTGTCTATCGCATTTATGTGTTCCTGTCTGTTCTGTGTATGTTTTTTAGCCTTATCGTGTTTGGCGGCGCATGCCCTTAGTTGACGGTGCCGCCGGGTGCTGCTGACCGCGCCATCCACCGGTAGCAGTACCCCAATTTTAATTTAAAAAAAAAAAAAAAAAAAAAAAAAAAAAAAAAAAAAAAAAAAACAGAACACTCAGAGAGTATCGGCCTCTTTACAAGCAAAATTTATATGTAATAAATAATAATAATAGTTAATAAATATTTATACTAATACTATACTTAAGATTTTGGATAAAATGAAAAAGAAATAAAATTAAGGCAATATGGGGAGCAGATTCAATACATTTCCCCATGTTTGTTTATCTCCTGCATAACGAATCCAGTAGCATCCCGCATAATTACGAAATTCATCCTCCCACCGAACTTTACATCTTCCTCTTGACTTGCAATGTCCCCATGGCACCCAGCAAGTAATTTTCTTGAACCATCTTTTATCTGCAGTTCGTAAAATATGTCCTGCCCACGACCATTTCAACTTTTTTTATAAATAAATTATATACAATTTATTTCTGTTAAAAAACACAATTTACGTGAATTAATTCTATCGGACAGTCTTTTGCACAGCATTGATCTTTGCATTTTTCGAACATTTATTGCAATTTCATTTTGGAGAGATTTAGTAAGCGCCCAAGTTTGGCAACCATATGTTAAAGCAGGAACTACATATGTATTGAACACCTTGGCCTTTATTTGCTTAGGAAAGTTGTTCTTAAACATTTCTCTTAATGACCAAAATTTTTTCCATGCAGAAATACATCTTCTTTGAATTTCCTTTTCGAATTTGTCTCGAAACGTCATAATTTGTCCAAGATAAACTTGATCTTCAACATACTGCAATTCTTGATTGTTTATTAATACAGAATTTCTGATGGAATTAGTTAAAATATTGGTTTTTTTAAAAGAACCATGCCTCGGTTTGGGCCATATGGCGTGCGGGGATAATGTCCATAGCAGTGTTTCACTTTAGAGGAGTGCATTACAAAAAAAAATATTTTTAGTGCTGTTTAACGAATGCGCCTTAGTTTACAGGGTGTTAAAAAATAAAAATTATTTTTCAGAATCTTCTTCATCTGAACTATCAGATCTTACGAATATGTTCTCTAGATCTTCTGATGGTGAAGTTACTTGTACATTGTGATGTCTAACATACCCTAAAACCAGATTATAGTTATTACGTGAACACAGGTACCTATGGTTCGTGCACCATTTTTACAACTACAGTAGTAACCTTTTATTGAATCTTTACCTACTAAGTTTTTTTCTGCTAATACATAAACATAGTATTTTGTTTTATTGATATGTCGGGACTGAATTTTTCCTTTAATAAATAATGAATCTATTAGTGTCAACCCCTAAGAAGCAAAATCAATTGCATCGGTGTTGGTACATATTTCAATTCTAAATCTATCATCAGAAGCTATCTGTTTGCCATAATACGCTTCGGCTTCTTTTATTTGGTAACGTCCCAAAGATACTAACCTTTCTCTGACAAAACAGGAAAATCCGTCAACATTTCATCAGTGATTGAGCGAAATTGTTTTAGCTTGCGATTAAGATTAGTTTCTTTTACCATTTGTCCTAAGATGTTCTTTTGATTGACATTAGACAACATAATACTACACACGCATGTATGTAGTACATATACCGTGTTAATACGACGGTGACAATATGACTATACAATGACAACAATTGAACTACACTCATCGACTGCTACCGAATGAATGACTACTAAGTAGCCTAACGTGCCCAGAAATGCACACTGGTGATTACAGAAAAGAGATAGTTGCATCCCTTCTGATATATTCTGTGATTCTGACCGTTACCACCCCAGAGTACAGAGGTACAGCAACTATCTCTTTTCTGAAATCACGAGTGTGTACTTCTGTGCTCATTAGGCTTCTTAATTGTCAGTTTGTCAGTAGCAGTCGATGATTGTACATCAACCACACGATAATGGACTTGATTGTTGTTGGTATTGTTACCTCCCCTAGTACATGCGTGTGGTGTCATAGCTATGTATGCAATAGTTGAGCCACGTGACCGCCCCTACTATCTCCGTTACTCACACAAATAGACAAAATCGCACTAATACAATGTAAACCCAGTGCACGTATACAACATATTGTCTATCTCTTACATGTTACACTGGTTCCAGTAGTGTAGGGATAGATATGTTGTCTCTATTACTCTATGGTTACCACCATCACCATGAGGAAGTGCCCTGGACGCAAGAAGACTTAGATGTCTTAATGATAGGTATCAAAAAGAAATCCTTTTAATAAAACAGAATTTTGAGTATCTCAGAATCATACATTTGAACCGCCTCTATAACCTCACGCATTCAATGCAAGGATATAAAAACACCAGATTGTTACTATACTAACTTAGTACTTTATATTAACATATAATTTAACTCTGCACGCTCATGGCCCAAAACCCCCTTTAAATGGGGCACAGTTCTTTATAACTAGACCTGCCTTTTTCGCTTTGTTAGCCAAATCTTGTAACGTAATTTTCATTTCGTCGCTAGTGCTGGATATAAGTACAACATCGCCCGCAAATTTTAAATTGTTTAACTTCACATCGTTAACGTTGATACCATAATTGGACCAATATAGTATTTATAAGTAAACGAAATGACAAAGAAAACTACCGAAAACTATCGATAGTAAAAAAAAAAACTATCGATAGTAAAATCGATAGTTTACTATCGAAAAATATCGATAGTAAAAAAAAAATATCGATAGTTTTCGATAGTCAAAACTATCGATAGTTATCGATAGTGCTATCGATAGTTCTCCACCATTAGTCTGTAGGCTCTGAAGATATTATTGCGCAATACAACTTTATTTGTTTAAGTTTCGATTTGCTAATTATTTTGTAATGTCATATTTGATGACTATTATTTGAACCAGTCTGACCTACTAATTTGCAAGACTAATTATTTATTTACTGCTTCACAACGTCTTTATCATTTAATATTTAGAACTAAACAACAATTGGACTAATGTACAGTTCCTACATTCAATTTATTATATAAATTTCTTTTACAAATTATTGAACTGTCTGGAGGGAAGTTCAATAAATTGCACAAGTTGATTGCACAATATTATGGAGCGTGTAGGGGCTGCTTTAAGAGATAAAATACAGTAGAATTCAAATATATGAGACTTAATAACAGATAATGTGATTTGTTTAATTCTTTCTAAGTAACCTAACATAAATATGTATACTGTATAGCCTTTCAGCAGCGTCCGACAAAAAAAGTATAATACCCAGTAACACTTTTAATCAGTGATTCACAACCTTTCATTTGACCTATATTTCACTAATGCACAAAGGAACTCGAATTACCATTCAAAATGCGAATCGTCTCCTATCTTTTAAGAATTTAAAAAATTTCTATTAAATGAATAAATTAAAAATAAATTCAATTTTATTCTCAATTTTGAAACACAAAACGAATTTGATATATTTTAATAAAGAATTCTGAAGTATATTTTAGGAAAAATAAAACTAGTAAAAAAAGACTTTTCCCGTTAGTATGGTTTTCATTTTACTTAAAATAGTTATAATAATCGAAACATATATCAGAAGTGTAAAAAATAAAAATGACATTTCATAAAGTATTTGTTTTATCATTGACAAATATTTCTCTGAAATCATAGAATTACTTCCCAAAAAAATCAATAAAACTATTATTAAGCTACTCTCATTGCAAAAATTGTATACATCACTAGAATATTTATTTATAAAATCATATCACTACAGGTAATAAAAAGTATATTCTTAAACTGATTAAATCGCATCATGTTACAATAAATAAGAGAAAATATTTTGTAAACCGATTTTACACCATTAGCATATTATCTAGTTTAGTGACGGAATGGGTACAGATTGAATTAAGTGCTCACCCTTGGATAAATGAATCAGTGCGCTGTTAACTATCGTTCCTGAAATTGTATATTGCTATTAAATCAATGGCACAAGGGAATACATGTTTCAGCATTTCACAGACGAGCAGATCGTTTAGCTTGGTTTACCGTTGAATATTCTTATATATAGAGTATCGCATGCAGGTTTTGCTGCGACGGACGTCTTGACGCCGTTCGATTTTATAAACTAAAAAGTATGTAATAAACTACTAACTAAAAATTCGCGGAAGAAAATATATTTAACTTAGTCAATTTTATTTCAACTTAAAAAGTATTTTTCGTGAGTGCTAAATCTAATCAAATTTTAAATTTTATATAAAATATTTATTGGATTAATATTCTTTTATTGTCATTACAAGATTTCAATATTTTGATTTAAAAATGAGACTAAAATTTTCAAATTATTATTATTATTAATAAATTTTAAAGTATATAATGTCAGTTCATAAATAATAACTCATCACCAACCATTTTAAACAATGTGCACTTTTTGTGCATGTGTATTTTATTTTTTTAAATGAATTGGTAAGTAAATTTTCCATGCTGATGTAAATTTAATTGAGTTAAAGAATAATATTTTTATTTACATATTATATACTCAGCTGTTATATCATTGTTGCTACTACTATTAATAACGCATGTCATTATTATTTCCTTACATATTACTCTAACAATAAGTATTATAGGAATGTTATCAGTATTAATTATTCAAGCATTATCGAACACTTCGTCTGACTTGTGGGCTGCTGCAATAAATTATTCATTAAAAAACCAAAGCATTATTTTTTTTATTATTAAAAAATAAAAATATAAATCAAAACATACTACTAAGTGGGAGTAGCATACAACTTCCTTGTTCTCGTACAACTTTTATCCAATTTTTAAGGTGATTTTCTACTTATTGTTACACTGCATCTTATCTTAAATTTCGTGTCTTGTCGTATTATTAGCGTCGTGTCTGAAACAAGAATCACTTTAAAACGAAGATGTGTGAACTGCTTCTTAACTTTATATAATCGGCTATGTAATTGTGAAAATTACGGAAAAACTGACTGCGCTGCTTTTTAGTTGAATTTTCGTTGAAAAAATTAGATTTTTACATCGTATCCGAGGTCGCTTATTTTGAAAATATACCCGAAGTTAGAGCTTGAGACGGCACTGACCGATCTAGGATCGGGTATAATTTAAAATAAAAAACAAAAACTAAAAAAATGATTCTTTAAAATTATCTCATTTCAAAGCCAAAATCAGGTATATTTTTAAGTACAAAAATACTACTACGGGGACTTGAATATCTACCCGACGATTAGTGTAATCTTATACAATTACTAACAAGAACAAGGTATATTTTCAAACTTATTTTAACTGTAATTTATACTCGATCTCAGCGTGCCTCAATACGATACTTTTTATTAGGTACTCCTGCACATATGATTTAAAACAAGCGTTACTTTGTTATAAATAAAAAAAACCGTTACAATTTTTTGAAATAATTTCCCCCTTTTTCTTATCTTAATTCTTAATAAATTTGTTAGCGTGTGAGTTGAAGGTGCAAAATTTGTTTAAAATTGGATAATGATTAATAAAACAGATTTAGAAGTGTTTTTTACAAAAGCGTATGAATATGGACGGATAATATTATTTGAATTCGAATCCGCTGAAAAGTATTTGGTGAAATTAAGGCCCAAACTAATCAAAATGAAAGTAGCGGTTACTACATCGCCAGCGCCGTTATAATATCTTAAATATTAAAAAAAACTTAAGCAAAACTCTTAAGCGTTTTTCTCTAAAAAAATTTTTATTGGCACTATGGCAACGATTTCTTGAAAATCAATAAACCGATTTTGAATATTTTTTTTAAAAATGTTTTTAAATGTAGTGGCTATCGTTAAGTGTAGCCGATTTTAAAAACTATGATAATTTATTACTATTTTTTATACTGTTTAAATACAAAAAGAAAAAAATTAATGAAAAAAAAATACCCCTGTCGCAGCATCTGCATAACATAGTGAATTTCCAAATATTGGGCACTCGCGGATCTCATCTAAGACCTGTACCCATTTAAAATAGTTTAGCTTTCTAAGTGTAAAAGAATTTTTAAATCGGCTGGGCAATTTATTTTTGGTATTTTTGTGACCCAAGAACCCGAACGGACTTTGTGCAGCATAGTAATATCCATCTAAAATAATTTACTTTTCTAGCAGGAATCCGGATCTGCAGGATCCCGGTGGACTTCATTAAAAAATAAGCTCGACCGTATATTCTGGGCGGACCTTATGTAATATAACCTATATACATATATATATATATATATATATATATATATATATATATATATATATATATATATATATATATATATATATATATATATATATATATATGATATTTATAGATATTTATAGATATGATAGATATGATATATATATGATATATATATGATATTTTACCTGTCTAACAGTAAAGGTATTTTCAAAACCCGTTGTGTAGCATTCTATGCCGCATTTGCATCCGCAGGACAATTGTGAATCTCAGATAACACAACCTGTACCGTAAAACACCCTATCTTTACCTATTAAACCTAACTTTACCATACCACACTTTACGTTAAAAAAATTAAAATTTCATAGTTTATATATTCTGGAGCACTTCTTTTTAATGATGGAGATATTTCTAACAAACTACTTGTGTTATATAAGCTTCCCTGGCATTGCCAGCCGCAATTACTTCAAATCATTGGATCTTTTTAGTTCTTATGGTACATTTTGGTTTTAAGGAAGTGCGCAAACTTTAGTTGGTATTTCAAAAAATATACAAGTGACGTAGATAATTTCATCATATGAAAAGTTACATAACCTCGTAAGTAAATAAAATGATTTTTTTCGTTTATTTATTTATGTATTATCGAATAATTCGTTTAGATAATATTATAGCAAATTTGGTAAAATTAGAGTCCTTTAACAAATCCCAACTTTACCAGTCAGCGCTGCCAACAGTCAGGGTTGTCAAAAATATATGAATTGCATTATATTTTTACACGAATTGAGATATAAAAGTAAAAAACATTATTATAGGTTTACATATACAAAATGTCTGGTAAACTCATAAGAAGAAAATTGGTGCAAGGACATACAAAAATTATTCTGCAGAATGTTAAACCTACCAATTGGTATGGTAAAAACTAAACAAATTACAACATTATACACTGAAAAACAATTTGGAATTCAAAGGACAATAGAGAATAAAATTGAGTATCTTGTTTTGGTTAAAAAGATTGTGATTTTGTAAGTTAGACAATTTGATTGAAATTGAACATTGATTGATTTAAATTAAAAATCACAAAGTGATTGAAAAAATTATCCGGATCGGCCGGGAATCGAACCCAGGATCTCCTGGTAACTAGCCAGGTGTGCTGACCTCTACACCAACGATCCCATGCTCTGTAAGCGGACAAGCCGGACATCTATTCAATCACCTATGTGTATTTTAGTACTCTCTCTAATTCGAAAAAGAGTTACAATTTTAATTTCAAATATTATCGAGTGCTTGTGAGACACTACTACGTATGACAAACTTTTGTTTGCATTTCAACACACGCAGTATTGATATGTTCACTAATCGTTCAGCTAAACTGAAACTTTAAGCACTCGATTTCTTTGGTATAGTATGACCAAAAACCACATGTAAATTAAAAATCACAAAGTGATTGAAAAAATTATCCGGATCGGCCGGGAATCGAACCCAGGATCTCCTGGTAACTAGCCAGGTGTGCTGAAGATTCCAGAAATTCAGCTATTCCAGAAGGTCTCATGACACTACTTGAGCCCGGGAATATGGCAGAAATTTGTTTTGAGGTCCCTAGAAACCAAAAATAATATTCATTAAAATTTATATATATATATATATATATATATATATATATATATATATATATATATATATATATATATATATATATATATGTGTGTGTGTGTGTATGTGTTTATGTATCAGCACGATAACTCTCGAACGAAATGTCCTAGGTTTACCAAATTTGGTGAGAACGTTGGAAATCCAAAAATCTTGGATGAGTTATTCAGCCAGACACGTCGGATGCCAGGAACATGGTTTTTGTTCTTGCAAAAAATTAGTTTTTTGCCGAAATTTGCTATAATTGCTATAATTTAAGTTTTTGCCACATTTTTTTACACCATTGCAAAGACGGAAAAAAATCACATGAAAAAGGTTTTTGAACTATTATTCTAGGTTAGGTAGTTTTTGAGAAAATAAGAAAAAAAAGTCAGTATTAAGAATTGGACAGTTCTGGACCCTCCATCCAATTTTTTTGAGCGGAGGAGGTACCACTTCAAAAAATGAAATACACTAGATATGATAATTTTCAGGTCATTGACACTTCAAAATATTACGAACGCACACATATATATATATATATATATATATATATATATATATATATATATATATATATATATATATATATATATATATATATACATATATATATATACATATATATATATACATATATATATATATATATATATATATATATATATATATATATACATATCCGCACGATAACTCAAGAACGAGACATCTTAATTTCGGACGGAAACAAATCACATAAAAAAGGTTTTTGAACTATTATTCTAGGTTAGTTAGTTTTTGAGAAAATAAGAAAAAAAAGTCAGCAGTAAGAATTGGACAGTTCTGGACCCACCATCCAATTTTTTTGAGCGACCTCCAGGGGGAGGTACCACTTCAGCTTGAAACCAATAAGCAATAAATTTCTAAACAAGGTTCTTAACATAGAATACTAGAAGCCAACTAATATCAAATACCTCTGTCGCAGCATCCTGCATAACATAGCGAATTTCCATTTACAAAAATACGCTTTTCTCGGAAACTAGTTCATATAGAGTAATTGTAAATAGAAAAACCTTCTTTATGTGATTTTTCCGCCTCATTCCGCCAAATTTTTTTCGTGAAATGAAATTTTTCGTGAAAATATTTGGCGGAATGAGGCCGAAAAGTCACATAAAGGAGGTTTTTTTATTTATAATTACTCTATATCAACTAGTTTCCGAGAAAAACGTACTTTCGTAAATGGAAATTATGCAGGATGCTGCGACAGGGGTATTTTTTTTTGTTTCTGACATTTTGTTTTATTAATTTTTACTGGTTTTGTACATCCCTGGTGAAAACAGCTGTATTTGACGTTTTCATAATATAATTATATCGCAACTAGATTTATCATTGAAAATTTCGAAATGACTGCGTATTATTGTTAGATATTATTTGGAATTCACAAAAAAAGTATGAAGAACAATGGTATATTTAAAAATTTTATAATATCTTTTATATTTCACTAAAAATATATGAATTAGTAATAATATGGTAAAGTTAAGAACTCCTCGACAATTGAGCTTGTTACTGTTTTTTTTTTTTTATTTTTGATTAGTAATTTAAGTTTCTGGAAAATTTATTTATGAGTAAGATCAAAATTTTTTATCAGTTTATTCTAATGAAAAAGTTAAATATAACTAAATTAGTTCCGTCTTTATTTTATTCAAATTTGCATTGAAAATTATGGTAAAGATAGGGTGTTTTACGGTACCTACTTAAAATAGTTTACTGAGAAAATTATCAAAATCGGCCAGTTATTTTATTTTTGACACTTTTGGGTCCCATTGACTCTGTCGGGCCTTACATAACGTAATCTATATCTATTTAAAATAGTTTAGCTCTCTAACAGTGAAAAAATTTTCAAAATCGGACGGATAGTTTAATTTTGGTGCTTTTAAGATCCCAGGACCCTGGCCGACCTCATACAACATATAAGCTATATCCATCTACACATAAAATAGTTTACCACTGTAGTAGTGAAAAAATTTTCAAAATTGGTCGTATAATTTATTGTTTATAATTATGGGATCAGTGAACCCTGGCGGAACTCATACAACGTAATCTTTATTCATCTAAAATAATTTTAGTAAAAAGTTTATCTCTCTAACAGTAAAAAAAGGGTCCTAGGGATCTGATACAACCTATGGCAGTCCGTGAGGTTCCTACGGACATCATTTAATAACTTAATTAATTCAAATACTTTAACTTACTAACGTTGAAAAAATTTTCGAAATCGATTGGGTAGTTAATTTTTGGCGTTTTTAGGTCCCCAATACCCTGACGGATCTCACATATGATACCTTAAATCGATTTAAAATTGTTTAACTTTCTAACATTAACGATTATTAGTGAAAAAATTTTCAAAATCGATCCATTTTAAATTTTTTTCCAGACGTACAAACATACTATTATTTTTTATAATACATATTTAATAATATTATATGATGATATAAATTTCAATATCTTGTTCATTTAAAATTCAATAAAAAAAACATATCGTCATTACACAAGCTTAAAAAATCTGGTTAATTTTAATTTTTCAACTTGAGACAGAGCTATGTTTATTCTAATACAATTAATACAAACATGGTGAATAGTTTGAAAATGATATTCACTAAAATTTATATATATATATATATATATATATATATATATATATATATATATATATATATATAATATATATATATACATATATACATATATATATATATATATATATATATATATATATATATATATATATATATATATATATATATATATATATATATATATATATATATAAATTTTAGTGAATATCATTTTCAAACTATTCAACATGTTTGTATTAATTGTATTAGAATAAAAAAAAAAAAATTATTTATGAATCGACATAAAAGATTTATTTTCTCCAAGATTATAGGTATATTACCCTTACTTTGGATTGTGATCAACAAAAGGACTCTTTAGGTTCGCGTGATAAAAATTAGAGTTCAAAAAATCTAGTGTTGCAGCTGTGGTACTCGAAAATCTGATCAAAATTGTCGATCTTCCCGAAATTCATAAAAATGTCAATATCTTGAAAACCAGCGATATTTTGCCAGACAATATTTTGATATTCTGGTCAGGTATGAGCTGGTCTATCATCTCTCCAAGGGATATCGTTGACTTTTGGGACACTCTGTATATATTAAAATAAAAAATTTTTCGTTTTTTAGCGAATTTCCAAAACTGGAAATTCAGTTATTACAGCTGCTCTCATGTGCAACCTCGCTGGGACTATAACAGAAATACATTTTGAGGTCCCTAGAATACGAAAATGATAAAATGATATTCACTAGTATATATATATATATATATATATATATATATATATATATATATATATATATATATATATATATATATATATATATACACCACAAATCCAATTTTACGTAGTGGTCGGTGCAAATTTAAGGGGAAGTACGTAAAATCGGAAGATCAGGGGCGTCGGTAAACTTTTGTTTTGGGGGGTTGGTGAATATTATTTATTTGAATTTATTTAAAACAATATTATCTTAAGAGACAATTTACACTTAAAATTCGGTTGTGTAGACAAAGGAAATCGAATGTTATACTAATGAATCTGAGTGACAACTTTTAGAAAACTGTGCAAAAATCAACTTCACTATCGCATTCATCAGCGTAAAAGACGCCAAATAGCGGAAGCTGACAAAAATTCTAGAATATTCTACTCGTAAACTGGCAAAGATATCAAAAAACAAACTTCACTATTGAATTGCGCACAAAAAATTAGATTAAGCAGCGCATTTTGACAAAAATTCTAGAATGTTCTATTCGTCAACTAACAAAGATATCGAAAAAATCGATTGCACCATTTAATTGGTCATCGAATAAAAGACGGAATAGCACATTTTCATAAATGTTCTAGAATATTCTATTCGTCAGAGAGCAAAAATTGTTTGTCAAAATGGGACATTTGGTTTACATTAGTTTAATTTCGGTTGGACAATTAAGTGGTGCAGTGGATTTTCCAATATCTTTGTTAGTTGACAAATAGAATATTCTAGAACATTTCTCAAAATATGTTATTTGGTCTCTTTTTTGGTACTCAATTCAATGGCGACGTTTGTTTTTGAATATCTTTGCTAGTTGACAAATAGACTATTCCAGAACATTTGTCAAAATGTGTAATTTGACCTCTTTTTCAATGGACAATTAAATAGTACAATTGATTTTTCAGTATCTTTGCTAGTTGACAAATAGAACATTCTAGAATTTTTGTCAAACTACACTGTTTAATCTCATTTTTAATGACCAATTCAACAGTGAAGTTTGTTTTCTGATATCTCTGCTAGTTGATGATTAGAATATTCTAGAATTTTACGTTACTCATTTTGCATTTGGATTTTGCATATTACGTATACAGAATATGTGCATATATATCTTCAGTGAAATTTTAAAATTTTTAAAGGCTACGAGACCCTCAGACAGTATTACCTACGGCCCTGACTCAGGCTTGGTACATAAATTTTCACCAACACAGACAAACAACAACATATCTATGAGAGGAGAACCCCACTAAATCGCTGACGTCACTACGTAAAATCGGAGTACGTACCATTGGATGGCCACTGTATATATATATATATATATATATATATATATATATATATATATATATATATATATATATATATATATATATATATATATATATATATATATATATATGTCGCCACGATAACTTTCGAACGAAAGGTTTAATGCTTATGAAATTTGGTGTGCCTACTGGAATCTGGATTGGCTCGGCTAAGTTCGTTAGCCAGACAAGTCGGATGCCCAGGAGTAGGTTTTCTGGCCATTTTTTATCAATCGGTCCTATCATTAGACAGTTCAATTTTTTACATCGTTGAAAAGGAAAAAAAATTATGAAGAATATGTTCTTATAATTTTCTTTCTATGTTAAATATATGTTAAACATATATATATATATATATATATATATATATATATATATATATATATATATATATATATATATGTAAATTTTAGTGAACATCATTTTCGTATTCTAGGGACCTCAAAATATATTTCTGTTATAGCCTCAGGTTGCGCCATGATAACGATAACTACAATTATGTACTTTAATAATTTTTTTTCTTTTAATTTGAGACGATTGCAATATCGTTGGTATAATTTGTTATTTTTTTTTTTGGGGGGGGGGGGAGTTATTTGCAGTAATAAGTTTGCAAACATTTAATATTTATCTGTAAAAATTTATATGAACAAATGGATACTCATTAAAGTCTTTTTAATTCGACCTTCATATATTCACTCACTTTGCAAAAAAAATCGTTAAAATTGTCGAGTTTTTACTCTACTTGATTGAACTATTTGTTTACCAATAAATTAAAAGAATAGTATGAAAATGTTTTTCATACTATTTTTATTAAATATCGAGTTTGAAAATATACTTGAGCGCAGTGCTTTTAATGGGTATATTTACAAGTATTGAACTACGCTTATTAAATATTTAATACATACCCGAGTTCAGATACATTGAGTTCTGAATACGGGTATATTTTCCAAATGTGTAAAGCTCCGAGGTCAATGGATCGAGACGAGAGTAGATTTTAAATCTACTCTCGTAGATTTAAAGAAGGGGGAAAAAGTGTTTTGGCTGAATCTAACACGCCCACAAGTTCCCAGAATTAATGTATGGGGTGAAATTTTGTATGTTGATAGAGTTCGTACCTAGGGTGTGTTTTTTGGTAGTTTTAATATTTTACCCCCACCCTCACCACTTTTAAGCTACAGTTTCATGCTTTTTCGACGTTTTTGAAGTGTGTGTCCCGCCTAAAGTTCCCCCAAATAAATCTAGAATTTTTTTCCTTTTTTCTAACACACCTAGTGACTCTCTGAGTAAACCTAGAGGGCTGAAATTTTGTACATGCATTGAGCCAATATCCAGTTAGTGCCTTTTAGAGATTCCACATTACCTTGGCCTCCGCTCCTCTCATTTTTACATCGGAATTCAATGGTATTGTTATATGGGTTTAAAATTATTTATTTTCATACTAATACAAGTAGGCATAGTAAATTTTTATAAAAAGTGAACTAACTTATAATAAATGTAATAAATATTGTAATTTAAAAAATGTTATTAAAGTCAGTTTTTATTTATAAATATGAATTTAGGATTTTTTGGAAAGAAAAACTTTTTTCATAAAAGCCTTTCATTTCTCTATTTAAGGTCATTTTTTGTTATTTAAAATAAAACACAAAGGCTATCGACGGATAAGCATGGGTAGGAATGCCCTCGCACGAATTGTGTTGGCTTTTTTCCTGCTAACTGCTATCGCCATAAAATTGAAATTTACTGAGATTCAGCCCGTAAAAACTTAACCCTTTTTTAAGGCCACGATCAGCCGGTCACTTATCATTACTTTTGAAACCACCAAAATGACAGTCTGCCTGTACCCTTTTAATTAGATTTAGATATCTTGAAAATACCGAAGATATAGCAAAAAATTCGACTTCCGTGATGGGACTCCGCTGCTCGCGGCATTTTTTTTAATGTCAGTTTAATCCACAGAAAAAATTAGAGAAACTAACAGGCATTAACTGAACTTTCAAACTGTCAAATATTTGCAAAAATATAAAAGTTTTTTTATTTTTTTATATTATATTGTTACTAGCGACCCGTTTTGGCTTCGTTCGGGTGTCGTCTATTTTGTTTTCATTTTGATGTTGTGTATAATTTCCTGCAATGTAATACACTTGTATAATATTTTATGGCTCTGGCCCGCAATTTCACTTGCGCAGAATTATTCAAAAACGGAAGAAATAGAACAACATCATAAACGCAGTTGGACATTTCTAAATTGTAAATCATTTTGTATACACTCCAAGTATCTCGGTAAAAAACTGGAATTTGTTAGTACAAAAAAGGGTTATTGGATTTCTACGTACTTGTACTCATAAAAAGTACCTAATATAAAAGTTTTTTTTTGTAGTTAAAAAATCAAATTGGTTTAGTTAATATTCCCTAAAATTGAAAATAATTTATTTTTAAAAATTTTTTATTCATGCTTTTAACTTTTCGTGACTCACGAATTATTCACGGCAAGAAATTAAATGTCACGATCACGCCCACTCACGCACGATCATAAAAAATTGTTCGCGATCACGATGGGTCACGCGTGACTCTACGGGTCACGCGTGAATTCACGAGTTTGGCACATATTTACTACGAAACCCCAACCACCGCGTGTACAGTTTCGTTGTTGACGTAGAATATTCGAATTATCTGTCCCTGTGAATTTATCTTTACTGGCGCAAGAGGAGAATGGTTCAAAATAGACGAAGGTAACACAATTTGTGCAACTTTATATTTATTAGTTGAAAACTGTCCTAATATTTATTGAACAAATTACACATAGTACATGAACCGACGAAACACACACAACGTTTTACAATATTAATGTTGTAGTAAAATCTAGTAGTAAATGTAGTAATTTATACAAAATATGTAATAAAGAAAATGATATAAATGTAAAAACCGATAATTGAATCGAGACGACACGACATCTAAATGAAGAGCACAAGTTTCTAAAGCGACTTACTTGTGCCTCACTCTAATCCCGATTGTCGAGATCGCACGCCTTCATCGAGTACCCAACCGACCAAGCGCGCTTGAACCCCCACTCCCTTCCAGACCAGAGAGAAGTCGTTCAGAACGCTTAGGCTGTATACACAACCAATGAAATAAGGAATAAGAAATAAGAAATAAGGAATAAGAAATAAGGAGTATGCCATCTAGTGATGTTGAATGGAACTTTAACGTAACTGGTCATAGATATAAATATGTAGGTATTTTTTTACGTCAAAATTCGTGATTTTTTTCACTTAGTGACAAAAAAGTCATCACGAACGTTACTTTTTCATGAATTCTGATGTACAAAAATACCTAAATACATTTACCTATGAGCAGTTTAGTTTTAAAGTTTCATTCAACATCACTAGATGGCATACTCCTTATTTCTTATTTCTTATTCCTTATTTCATTGATTGTGTATACAGCCTTACTAGCTGAGCAACAGTTATTCGCGCGCATCTCGTACATACAACATGGATGAAACATTGCTAGTTCATACGAGAGTCGCTAGATGGTGTCGTTGTCGGTATCAAAATTGGGAAACTCATTTTAGGGAACGTCTCGACACTAGTGTAAAAACGATTGCCTGTATTAAAAGGCAGTAGACCTTCGTCGCCATAATATCTACTTATTACACTAAATATATAAAACAAATAAGCTTAAATGGAAATTTTGTGAAAACGAATTGACCTGGAAACTTTGCTATTTTACTATTTTATTGTTCGTAAAATAGTGTTGTACTAGTTTGAGCCAAATTCTAGGAACAGTTTTTTGGTAATGAACAGAAAAATTATTTTTTCTGTAGTATTAAAGGCATTTCTACATGAAATGTTATATTTTGATGGCAATTTCGGGAAAGTGGCTTGTAATGAATTTCTGATTGTTATGTTATTTAATTGTACATTACATAGTTAGTAATTCACAGTAATTTCGACCAGATGGTGTTTATAGTTTTTTGGCAATCAGCAACCAAAAAGTTGTTTTCTTTGTACTAAACACATTTACCTGGATTTATATTTATGTTTCGATGACAATTACGTGAAAACGACTAGTCATGTATTTTGAGCTACTGTGTCATTTTACTGACCATTAAATAGTTAATAAACAAGAGAATTTTAAATGAGATTGTGTGTACTCTTTTTTGGCAGCTAGCGGTCAAAAAATTATTTCTTTTACTAATAAAAGACATGAGTGGATGAAAGTGAAACCTTCATCCACTCATGTCTTCAATAATTAAATTTGCTTGTATTTGTATTTATGTTTAGCTGAAAATTATGGGAAAAGGACTTGTCATGTATTTTTGGCCACTATGCCATCTTATTGCTCATTAAATGAGTGTAATACAAACTACACAAATTCGAATGAAATAGTATACAAAGCTTCCTAGTAATCAGAAGTCAAAATTTTTTTACAGTAATCAAGCTATTTATCCGTATGAAATATTTCCGTTTAAAGAACCGTTTCTGGAAAATTACTTAAAGTGTAAATTTAACTACTGCTCCGTTTCATGGCCTATCAAATGGTTAATAAACCGTAGAAATTTGAATAGAATTTAATGTGAGATTTTCTGGCAATTAGTAGCAAAAATTTTTTTGTTGTATTAGCTAGAACAGCAGTTTCCAAACTTTTTGCACTAACGCTCCCCTATAAAAAATTTTACCTCAGCCGCCCCCCTCTTGAAAAAATTTATAAACAATTCGTGAATTATTTTTTTTACTGAAAAAACTTATATTCTTGGCGGACGACAGATCTATACGACACTTGAGAGGAAACCGTTGATCAGACACGTATTCGATACTTACTCGCTAACATGACTCTGACCGCTTTAGAATTGTTATTGTTAAAATATTACGTACAACAGCGAATAGAAAAATCAGTGTTAAGGGGTAACATGGCTTTTTTTTTAGCAAAAAATCTAATTTGTTCCAACTTTTGGCAATTTTTTTCTATTAGTAAATGCTTATGGCTTCGTACTTGAACAAAGGGATTTAAAAAAAAAAAGAAATCTCAACTCTCGACAGTGTTTCAAACAAAAAAATTTGATTTTTGGTAAAAATTTTCGTGTTTTTCATTGACTTTCTACTTGTAAAATGAGATATAATGAACGGAAACAACAATTTTTCGTTCAAGTGCAAGCCATAAGCATTTTTTTTTTTTTTTAGGTAAGGATTTCACGAGTTACTCTGCCTACGGCGAAAAATCATCGATTTTCGAAAACTAGTTGCCAATGGCCTAATTTTTTCTTAAATTTTTTTTTACAGTGCCTCGAAAAAATACATAATAATATTAGTATAGTCATTTGGTTCAAATAAAAGGGGTTACCTAGAAAGTTTTCCGGGAAATTTGAAAATTGGGTGATTTTATAGATTTTAAGGTGCTCTTTTCGAATTTCCATTTTGCCACCATCGTATCTTTGTCGCTTGCCCCGCCATATTGGAAAGATGGCGTCGAAAAAGCAGTTTTTTGACGATATCTCCTTTCCGAGTCATTTTACGAGGAAAATATCTATATACAAAATTAAACTAGAGAAAGTTTCCTACAATTTATCTCTTATCAATTTTTTTCGTAAAATCAATAGTTTCGGGCGTACGGGCGCCGCAAAGTGTTACTTAATACGCGTTTTTTGCGGAATAACTCATTCCACACCACCTTGAGGTATAGTGCGCGTAGCACACTGTTAGGCTAGTCGTCCAATTGGTTGCGGACAACTGCGATATTTGATTCAGACGATTACGCACGTTTGTCGTTCGTCCGAAATAATATGTCTACTGTCCGTCCCTCTAGCTCAATATTCGTCAGTATTTTTTATTTTTTGTTTCGCAAGGTATAGATGATATAAAACAAAATACGTAAAAAACAATTTGTGGCACGTAATATGCAAAGTTACACAGTTATAATTGTAATTTACCTTCAGTTTCATTTCAATAAAAATAAAAATCTCATGAAACGGACTTCTTCGCGTATTTTTATTATTTCTTATTTTGAAACTTATTTCTTGTAAATGTAAAAAAGGATGTCAAAAAGCCTGTGGATGCAGAAAAGCTGGGTTAAAATACTCCGTTATATGTACTAATTGTACTGATGGTAATTGTGATAATTCGCAAAGTCCATCACATGATAGCGATGAAGAGGAAGAAACTGACGCAGGTTTTGATCAAACTACTGGGCAAACCACATTAAAAAAACGCGTAGCTTACTCTACCTCAAGATGGTGTGGAAACGAGTTATTCCGCGAAAACGCGTATTAAGTAAACACTTTGCGGCGCTCGTACGCCGAAGCTATTAATTTTACGAAAAAAATTGTTAAGATATAAATTGTAGGAAATTTTTTCTAGTTTAATTTTGCACATGGATAATTTTCCTCGTAAAATGACGCGGAAAGGAGGGTATCGTCAAAAAACTGCTTTTCGACGCCATTTTCCCAATATGGCGGCGCGAGCGGCAAAGATACGAGGTGGCAAAATGGAAATTTGAAAAGAGCACCTCAAAATCTGTAAAATCAGCCATTTTCAAAACTCCCGGAAAACTTTCCAGGTAAAACTACCAGATGACTGTACTATATGCCAAATATGTTTTTTTTGCTAAGAAATACCCATGTAACTCCTTAATATAAAATGTCCATTATTTGGTAATTATGTTTAAGCGCTTATTCTTAAAACCATGATTTTATCAAAACGACAACGATATTTGCAATTAACCTGCGGTCCCCTAGTGAATATTGCGCGCCCCCCTGGTTTGAAAACCGCTGAATTAGAACGTTTATTTATATGAAATATTTAAGTTTAGGTGAAAATTTCCAAAATTCATTTAAGGTTTATTCTCGGTTACTATTCAGTTTCATTATATAGCCGAAAGCTAATAATCTTTAGAATTTGTACTAAGGCCGTATGTGTAATTTTTCGGCAATAAGGAAGCAATTTCTTTTGTAATATTGCTAGTTATATAATGTATTATAGAATTCTATCAAAATAAAGGAGGACCAGTAAATTAGTCCTAATTTTGTCCTACATCGATATTTAACTACTCAGAATACTCTTTTTGGGGGACCATGTAATACGAATTTGGTCGGGAAACGTTAGAAAAATTCTGGGAATAATGCATAAATTATTTTCCTAGTGCAAAGGAGGTCAACATGAAAAAAGTGTGTGATCTACATATTTAATGAAAATTACTAAAGTTTTTTGTGTCGCTAAATATGAATTTACATAAAATAAAATTACGACAACCCGCATGAATAAATTGTTAGAAATGTCAAAAAACAAGAAATTTTCTACATGTTTCGATTATTTAAATAATCATCTTCAGGAAAAGAATAAAAATTAATTGTAAAGAACAACTGAAAATCAACAAAAGGACATAACCTATTAAAATCAAATAATTATCAAATTGACAAAAAGAAAATTAAAATAATCATAGAAAATTCCATAGGTAGAAGTAATCAAAAGGTTATATGAAAATCAATTTTGAAAAATTAATTTTAAATAATAGAACAGCACCAAACAAAGAATTATTTCACTTATTAAACACTCAAAATTTATAATGAAATCACAAATAAGTAATATATTATTAAATTGTTTTAGATTAAAAGCAGAGTTGTGCCATGTGATGTAAAAAACCAGTTTTTTACATTTTTATGTAAAAAATTGTAAAACATGTAAAAAACTATAAAAAACGTAGGAAATTGTCAAAAATGTAAAAAACTTAAATCATTTGTCATTTCACTGACAAAGGGCGTAGCCGGGTAAGATAGGGAAAATGACCCTTGACGCAAAATTGATTATTTTTATAGGAAATAATACTTCTTAGTTCCAGATACATTCCTGCCAAATTTCAACCCTCCGAGGCTAATAGTTTATGAATACACAAACAGATAAAAATTTTCAAAAAAAAATTTTTTTGACAGAATTACTGAGCAGATTTATTTGAGTTTAATATATATTGTGTACCCACCTTAGACAAAGTAATAAAAAAAAAAATTAACCTTTTATCCCTTTATTATACAAATTTTTTAAATTTTTAAATTTAAGAAAATTTTTTTTTGACGCTTACGCGTTAGCGACACCCACCATTTTTTGTTCAGTAATATGTCTATTAGTACTCTATGACATATTTTTATGGAAAAATTTTAGTTGGTAGAACATAGTGATATTTCAATACAAATGCATGCCATGTTCAGTACTACATATATTACTTATGTATAAAAAGGACTATAAAGTAAAACATCTGCCTTATTTCTAAAACACAGTAGAACTCTAGGGAGTGCAATAAAATGTTCTTTTCCCCCTTGAATTGCAGTTCGTGGAGTTCCTGTGACGGTCTAAAAAAATATATTATTGTTATAAAAAAATATGTTTTAACTTGTTAAAAAATAATTTTCAAGGTTAATCTTACCATGAATCAGAATATTTGAATGAAATCAATAAAATTATCTCAGCATAGGGTAAGAGACCCGATGGCCGAACACTATTTTTAGCTGTATCATTAAAGTAGCTTAAAAAATTAAAAAATAAACAAAACACCCTTTTTTTTTTCTTAATAAGTATGAAACCAAGTTTTTTTAATCCAATGAATATGTTTTTAAGAAAATATAACCCAAAAATTTTGATTTATTACTGTTTTTGTTTTATAATTTGTTGACGTCTATGAAAAAACGGACAGAATATATTAACCTCCTTTAAAAAAACAACACACTGACGCGTAAGAAAAAACACGCATTTAATGTACATGACATAAAATACATACCATCTTTTCCCACAGAATAACACAGAACGAGCGGTAATATTTCTATACTACTGAAATCAGTGTAACGCTAAAGGATAAAAGATATCTCACCACTACGTTATATATGTGCACGCGGAGTTGTGTGTGCTAGTGCGCTAAATGGTTATGTGTATGCGTGTCTTGTATACGCATATGTTAAAAAATATATGATATGTATGCGCTACGTAGATGTATGTATATACGGTAACACAACACCAACAATATCACAACAAATGAAACACACCCATTGGTAGCTTGTAAGTCAATGACAACATAGTTCTGTAAAATGCACATACTTCCACATAAGTGATTGCAGAAAAGAGACAGGTATATTCGTTCTATTTGTTCTGTGTTTTAAACAGTTAAATTAAGTATATGACGTATATATTTATATGTTGTTTCAAATCCAAATGTCTGACGTTTTTATTTCAATTTCGAAGTTTTAATTTATTATTAATTATTTTTCAATTGATTTTACGTTCTGAAATAAATAAAATATTAAAGTGAAATTATAAAAAACGGTTAGTTAAGTGTTTTAAACCCAAAAATTAATTAAAAATGTTTATAAAATAGATATGTAATATATAATTCTCAAAATAGGGTACCCAACCTTAAAACGTGGATCCCAAGAAGGAACACTTCTAGAAATAATATTTAACGCATATAAAATATAATTTAGCTATCCTAATCTCTTAAGTGGACTAATAACAATTATTTGTATACTTTTATTATGCTAATAACTTGAAAAATTCGGTGAAAAATGTTACAATTTATAACTCATGTGTTTTGAATAATGATCATCCATCATATTAAAAATTCACGAATTCAACAAAAATTGTTCGATATATATATATATATAATATATATATATATATATATATATATATATATATATATATATATATATATATATATATATATAATATATATATATATATATATATATATATATAATATATATATATATATTATTTATATATATATATATATATATATATATATATATATATATATATATATATATATATATATATCTTAAATTAAGTGAGGAGGCATTAAATGTAAGGTGAATTTAAATTGAAAAATAATCATTCTATTAATAATAATTTTTTTATCAGAGGTTTCTTTCGGAAATAACTTCATTAATATATAAATGTCAAAACTGTTCGGACTTATAACCCCGTTCGACAATCGGGTCTTTTACCCTACTTACTAATTATAAAATTACATCTAACTCAACAAAAATTATAAGTTTTAGAAACTTTATTTAAATAAAGATAATTATAATAACAATAAATACGTCTAAAATGTTATATTGTTTTAATATAATAATCATTAACTTAATAAATTGGAACAAAAACTTCAACAATGTATAGTAATAACAAAACCTGTCTGGCTAAAGCCTGTTGTAGTTATAAAAATATGTAGGTAAATTACATGTACATAAAACTAGCTTGAAGAAAGTAGTGTACTTGTGTACGTAATATGTAGCTCGCCCCTCTCACTTGATGTTTTTGTTGCACTTCTTAAAGGGGTGCAAAAAGTGGATTTTTTCTATAATAAAATTACATACGTTCATGACTACGACAAACAATCTTAGATAAACGTCTAGCTTTATTTGCCGTTTGTCTTCTTTTGTTAGCACGATGACGGATCATGGGGAATTATAACGAAGTGACCAACTGCTATACTATTTTGACAGCTAATAAACTTTGTATGAAACTGTTGACGTCGTCACATGTGGTGTATGAGCTAACAAAGTTTCACTTGA
This sequence comes from Brachynemurus nebulosus, assembly GCA_035578155.1. Lineage (NCBI taxonomy): Eukaryota > Metazoa > Arthropoda > Insecta > Neuroptera > Myrmeleontidae > Brachynemurus > Brachynemurus nebulosus. The sequence goes on along the minus strand of JAPWDM010000001.1, from coordinate 68,438,573 downwards.
CGTTTTACAAAAGAAAAAAACTCTAACAAAAGAGAAATCGATATCTATTTTGTTTTATTAATAAAAAAGGACAAACGGCAGATAATGTTGGACTTTTGTAAATTTAAACTAGTTTATCGTAGTTATGAACGTATGTAATTATATTATTTTAGAAATAGGGCAGATATTTTACTTTATAGTTTTTTTATACATAAGTAATATACAGCAATCCCCCGAAGAACACGATTAATTAGTTCCGTGTTCTTTGAAACCATGTAGTTCGAGACCACCAAAAGATAGGCATTTTTTATTACAAGTGTGAAAATAAAAAAATATAAAAAAAAAACATTCCGTTTAATTTGCAAGTTGTGGGTATTCCAAACATATTGCGACTGTTAAGACCTACTTTTCGTTATCGAAAATTGTCGATAACGGACTACTTATCATAAATTGGTTATAATTGTTTAATTTAAGCTCTATTAGTCCCTCTGATTTGGTTACCAATAGAATATTTTCGAAAAAATTAGTTTTCGATACTTTTCGTAAAGTTACGAAAAATATCGAAAACAAATTTTTTCGAAAATATGCTGTTGGTGACTAAATGAATGGAGCTAACAGAGCCTAAAGAAACCAGTTATAACCAATCGATTATAAGTTATGTGGTATCGATAATTTTCGATAACGAAAAGTAGGTTTTGACAGTCTCAATATGTTCGGAATACCCATAACTTGCTTCGCTTAAGCCTTCAAAAATTTCGTTATTTTTTCGCTACGACGCACCGTTTACGAGATATTTACGATCAAAAGTTTACGTCAAAATTTTTGAAGGCTTAAGCGAAGAAAGTTATGGGTACTCCGAACATATTGAGACTGTCAAAACCTACTTTTCGTTATCGAAAATTATCGATGTCGAAAATAACATTTTCAAAATTTAAATATGTAAATTTGTACATATTCTTTATCATTTCTATTATAAAATTCTCAAAAATTTTAGTAGTTTTTATTTCCAGCATTTTTCTTTTATAATGACAGATTTAATTACCACGATTTTTATTCCTGTAAATCGAATCCACATGTGATATCATATTCGTGTACATTGAGGACTGATGTAACTTTATATCAAATATATAATATGTACTTAAAAATCGTGTTGTTTGAAACCGTGTAATTTGGGGGAAGGGTACCCGTGTTTTTTGAGACCCGTGTTCTTCGAGTACCGTATTCTTCGGGGGATGCCTGTATGTAGTACCGAATATGGCATGCATTTGTATTGAAATATCACTATGTTCTACCAACTAAAATTTTTTCATAAAAATATATGTTACACAGTACTAAGAGACATACTATTGAACAAAAAGTGGTGGGTGTCGCTAACGCGTAAATGTCAAAAAAAATTTTCTTAAATTTAAAAATTTAAAAAAATTAGTATAATAAAGTGATATAACGTTGATTTTTTTTTATTACTTTGCCTAAGTTGGGTACACAATATAGATTAAACTCAAATAAATCGGCTCAGTAATTTCTTCAAAAAAAATTTTTTTTGAAAATTTTTATCTGTTAGTGTATTCATAAACTATTAGACTCGGAGGATTGAAATTTGGCAGGAATGTATCTGGAGCTAAGAAGTATTATTTCCTATAATACTGTTATTTATATTTCCTATGATACCGACACGTACAACCGTGGTGTAAGAGGGTTCATGGGGACTTTAACTAACTTAGATAAATCAAATAACTTAATAAAGTACTTAATTTTTGTTTTTAATCGATCTGTGTGATTATTATTTAATAATAAAAAATTCTCCGAATCTAAAATGTTTTGCATTTTATTATTATAATCATTCCTATCTACCAAAACTAAGCAAGAGCCTTTGTCCGTCTTAGTGAGCAAAACGTTAGAATTTTCCAATTTAGTATTTAGTCTTTTAATAAATTTAAGGTTAGAAACAGCCTCATTGTCTGTCTATTTATTGTCAAAGTTATCAATATATTTAAGATAATTAGTGTTGTTTATACTATATCTTTTCAGTTGTGTTAATACTTTTGCAGAAAATTCAGTAAATTGTTTAAACGTAATAGGTAATTTGACAGAAAATTTAGGACCTTCGGATTCAATTCGTCAGACTGTAATTTTAAAGACGAAAGATTTAAAACTTTGCAGTTTTTGATCCGATACCTGGCACATAAACGACTCATCTAGTTTTACTATGACCGTTATAGTGAGTACATCGTAAGTAGTTTTAGTAAAAATTTTCAGTGACTAAAACTAAAAGGTAAAGCAAAGAAAAACTACATTTTTCAAATTTGCTGCAGTTATAACTCGAAGAAAAATCATCCGATCGATTTGATTCTTATTGCAGCTTCTTTTATATATGTTTCTTCGTGCCACGAACCTCCAGTTTTCGGATCTAATAAAAAAATGTAAATTTTGCAGGCCAAAAATCATCAAATTTTCGCGCAAAATTGGAAACTTTTTTTAAAAAAACTCCGCCATTTTGTTAAATTTCAACTTTTTTTTCGATTGAGGTTGAAGACATGAGTGGATGACGGTATACGGGCAATACCTTCTAGTTTAATAGGCTTTTTGGTTTTTTTGATTTCAGGCACTGTGAAGGTCACTATCACTGCAATAGTGGAGAACTTTTTTTGGAGTCTTGGGAGATCGCGAATAACTCACTGAATTTTCGATTTTTTGGTCCAAAAATTTTATCATGAATTTATTATATATCGACGGATATATCCTTGAAATATTAAAACATTCCATACAGTAGTTTTCTTTAAAAAAATTCCCAAAAATCACCTTCTTTCAAGCGGTCACACTTGTAGTCCCCCTTAATGATGCTGGAATCGTAGATTAATCGATAAGCACTTTGAAAACTGAAGACGTGAGTGGATGAAGGTGTTATGTAACATTTTTTCGAAAATTCAGGTTTTTCAAAATTTTAAAATATCCTACGCCGAAGTATCATATATTAAAGTTTAGTTTCATTACGTTCAATAGTTTTGTAAAAATTCAATCATAAACACGTGTTATTGCATGGCAAGTATATGTAAATAAAAACTCCCAAACCCTTCTATTGCAAAATTATAAAAATGTTATAAACACCGTCATCCACTCATGTCTTCAATTAATAGTTTATCGTAAAAGCATTATGAAAATTTATAGTACCTATTATTCCTTATGAAATTACAAAATATATGAACCAGTTTTTGAGCTATCATGATTTTAAAGCTGTTTTTTCTTGCATAATTAGTGGAAAAAAGATGGCGAGAATTGAAGTAAATTTTTCTAACACTTACAAAATTTTTAATTTTCATTATTTTCACCTGCATTGAAGTTCATATTCTTAGAAAATAAGTTATTAATGTAAAATGAAAACCTTTTTGATGTCAGATGAAAATTAGAATGACTATACGTCCCACAATTGGAGAACTTTACTTACGACCTTCAGCAGACATCAGTGCGTAACTTTGTTATTTTTGGCTCAAATTATTCAAAAAAATTCATAAAAGTTGTTCGAAATATGAGTAAAATGATGTCAAAATTTGACTGAATTCAAATTAAAACTTCCTACCTAAAAAATACCCTAAAAAATCAATAAAAATGAGCCTCCTGATGTGGTTTCCCCCATAAAGGACTCGGGATCCAATTTATTTAAACTATTAAAATGCCAATAACCTAGCTCATTCAAGACAAAAAGTCACGGAAGCCAGTTCATCATCACCCATGTAGCCAATTATGTATGTTCCTATTTATTTGCTTTTTATGTAAATTCTGATAAGCTACACTCTAAAGGTTTTTGTTTATTTTTTTTTTTATCATATTTTTTATTTGTATTTTTTTTTCTACAGATAATACATTCGCTTTGAAAAAAAAAAACACTTGTTACATACCATTTAGGTGTGCTGTTGCCACTAAAGCGGAAAATACATAACATGATGTATGTGATAGATCATATACAACTATACACACGATTATTCTAGATTTAGAAAAACAAAAATAATGCAGTATAAAATTTATAAAGGAATAGAATATATTCGTATGTTAGTGTCCGTAATAAATTCGACATTTTAACAAATACCACAGGCGGATTTAACGAGAGATACACCGGGCACAAATCCTGGCCCCCAAGCTTCTAATTTTACACTTTTTTTGATAACCGCAAGTTCGGTTTGATATCTGCAACTTTAATTACGTAAAAGGCAGTCGTTTGGACATGAATGGTGACACTGTATCTTCTTAAATACAAACAGTAGTTACTTTTGGGACATTCTAGCACCTCCATTAGGGTTGGAACGAAAAAATAATTTTATTAATTTTGATATGTAATAGTGATAAAAAGTTGTCTATTGTCTTCGTTAAGACAGTGTTAAAGTATTTTCGTAAAAATCTAATATTTAGAGGTGCCGCAAAAGAGTTGAAAATATGTATTTTTAAATAAATTTTGTCAAATTTGGTATAATAAAAAAAATGGTTTTGAATACCAAATTCGGATTTTAAAGGTTGAAATTATACACATTAACTACTCTGTAGTAGACAGTTGTAGTATTATACTGTAAAACTTTATGTTAGTAAATCTTACATCTGAAAAAAATATTAATTTTAACAATATTATGCAGTAGTAAGAATTTCTCTTATTTTTTAATTAAAAACATAGCAAAACTTTGTTAGTATTGTTCAGTTTTACCAGAAACACAGCAGTAGTTAGATTGAAATGACCTTTAGCTAGGTATATTGTTGAGTGGTGGTGCGGCAGAGAAGCCTGTAGCACCATCCTGTCTGTTAGTCAGTCCCAAGCAACCGTTTAAGTAGCAAGTGTTTTTATGGTTTGGTTTTGTATTGTGAATATGTTGGTTTGAATATCAGTATAATAGTTTATTAGTTAATAAATTATTATTGCGATGGCAGTGTCAAAACTAGTTCAGACTAAACAAAAGTTAGAATGTCTAATTTTTGGACACCCTAAACAATTAAGTGAGTTAAATTTGCCAACTTATTATGACATTATGAAATATTACTTTTATATTCGACATGAGCTGAAACCAGAGGCAACATCAAAAGAACCAACGGCGAGAGAGATATTAGATATTCTTATTAAGAAAATTGGAACTATTTGGTCGAAAGCATCAATTGCTGTAGTGTCTCGCACTCGCATGTTGCAAATGGGAAAAACCTATCATGATAAATACAGAAATCTTTTAAGATCAAAAAGTAGAAAAGGTACAGAATAATATAATTCAATCATAGCATCGTTTTTAAATGAAAGCAAACGTCTTTTTGATGTGGCAGCTTGTAAGTGCAAAGAGTTTTCTGAATGTAAGTGCAAAAAAGAAAACAAAGTACCTAAACTTGAACAAAATTTTTTACTTGACCAGAAAACATTGAGAAAAATGAGCATAAGTAGAGTTGATAAAGTTATTTCAAAGGTTTTAACAAAAAGAGAACAGAGGAAACAGAAAGCAATACAGCAAAAGTTAAAATACAATCAACAATTAGTAGTTAATGCTAATAGCGAAGCTGTAAATGTTGTCATTCAATTAGATCCTGAGCAAAGTTCTGATGAAAACTTAACACACAGTCCTGAAAAGCCCTCCACTTCTTATTCGGCTTCAACCACAAGCGAAAAAATGTGAGTAGAACTGCCAACAGTAGCTTCTATCTGTGACCGAACTGGAGTTTCAGACAAAGTTGCAGCGGCTATCGCAAGTGATGTTCTTAAAGATATTGGTATTGTTACAGAGGAGAATAAAAGTAAGGTAATTGACAGAATGAAGATTCGAAGAGCGAGAGCAAAGAATCGAACAAAAGCGATAATAAGCAGCATTAACCAAGTTGGAGAAAATAGGAGTTTATTTTTTGATGGTAGAAAAGATAAGACAATTGTGCAAGAAAAAAAAAAGGGAACAAATTTTACAAAAAGACTGTTATTGAAAAACACATTTCAATAGTAGAAGAACCTGGTTCATCCTTTCTAGAGCACGTAACTCCTGCTCTTGGAACAGGTGAAACTATAAAAGATAGGATACTAGCGTATTTTGATGATAACAGTCATTTGAATATATCCAATATAGCTGCTATTGGATGAGATGGAACAGCCACAAACACTGGAGTTAATAATGGTGTACTCGCTTTAATGGGAAAATATTTAAATAAACCACTGCAGTGGCTGATTTGTTTGTTTCACAGTAATGAGTTGCCTTTACGCCACCTGTTTTGTGCATTAGATGGAAAAAAAGGTCCAAATAAGTTTGAGGGAATTTTAGGCAAACAACTTGAAAACTGTAACGAATTTCCACTAGTTAAGTTTTCTCCTATACAACACAACCTACCTAATCTTGAAATAAAAGAAGATTTAAGCACAGATCAAAAATATTTACTTGAAATGTGCACATCAATCTCAAGTGATGTATGCTCTCCAGATCTGTCCTTAAAAAAACCAGGAAAGTTGGCTCACTCAAGATGGCTTATGCTAGCAAATCGCATCCTTAGGTTATATGTTGGAACAGAGAATCCTTCAGATAACCTCAAAACTTTAACAGAGTATGTTGTGAAGGTGTATGCTCCTATCTGGTTTCACATTAAACTTGAACCATCATGTGTAAATGGTTCCAAATATCTTTGGAGATTGATCAAGTTTTCACGTTACCTTTGTGATCAACATTTAAAAATAATTGATCCAGTTATTCAAAGAAATGGTTACTACGCTCACCCAGAAAACGTGCTTCTCTGTATGTTATGCGATGAGAGTAAGCACATAAGAGATCTAGGTCTTTGTCGACTTCTGAAGGCAAGATTGGAACACAAAACTGGTGTAAGGAAGTTTATGATCCCCAAGCTCAACTTTCATGCTGAAGATTTTATTAATATGATTAACTGGACGGATATAACAATCACAGAGCCCCCAGTGACAAAACACATAACTGATGAGGACTTAAAACAGTATATAAGTGAAACAAGAGAATCTGGTTTCCAGATGCAATCAATGGAATTCCCTCGTTTACCCTGTCACACACAAGCGGTAGAAAGAGTTATAAAGCTTGTGACAGAGTCACCACTAAGTCTCTATGGTTCTGAAACAAGAGATGGCTTTGTTAAAGCAAAAATTTCTTCTCAAAAGATGATGCCAAAATTTGACACCAAAAAACATTTTTAAGTGTAAAATGTGAACTAATGAAATATTATGATTATTTATTTATTATTATTTTTTTAATGTTTTACTTTGTTTCAATTAGACTGGTTATTAATTATGCCATTACCTTTATTCTTTTTTCTTCAATTATAGTGAGTTTGTAACTGTTGTGTTAAATGTTTAATTTTAATCCCTTTCTAAAACCTCCCTATTGGCAAAACACCCGAAACAATTAGAAGGTTTATTATTATTATTTATTTTTTTTTTTATTAAAATTGGGACACTGCTGCCGGTGGATGGCGCGGTCAACAGCGTCCGGCGGCATCGCCAACTAAGGGCATGCGCCGCCAAACACGATATAAATAAAAACAACACATAAAGACAGGAACACATAAATGCAATAGACAAAGGACAAACATACACATAATAAAATTCAACGATGGACCCTGCCATCCCAGGGCTTCACAAAGAGTGGACAGTCCTCGGTGGCGGCACGCTAAGTACTAGCCAGAGCGTCCGGCCACCAAGGTCTGAAAACCAACGATGAAACTCCGAGGTGTAAAGGGCCCCGGAGTGGAGAAAACTGACTAGAAAAAACAAAAAATTTATCAGACAATGTTAAAAAACAAAAAAAAAAAAAAAATCTTATTACGTCACTGGGGAGCCACAGGCCGACCAGTGCCGCAATAAGTAGTTAAAAACAAAACCGCTGAGGGGCCACAACGGCAAGCCCACAGCGGCACAATAAAATATCACAGATAAGAATAAAAAAAAATGATGTACCACCTCGGGTGGAAAAGGCCCTCGGTGGTACATCGTTAAAACAAAACGGATTAAACACAATCTTATTAAAAAATAAAAACAACAATATCACAGATTTCAAAAATTTCTTGCTCTGTGGCACGATTCCGCTCCCCGTAGTCTCAACAATTCCGAAATGGCTTCGTCAACACCTAGGAACTCACACGTGTAGGGACAGTGACATCTGATTACTGAGCAACATGTACTGTTCTGTCAGATAACTGATTACTGGGTACATGTGCTGTTCTGTCAGATGTCGGGGTCAACCTACACGGGAGACCGGTACGATGACTAGGCCACGTTCGTCCGAGTCGAGGCTACAGAGAACGGGACAATGCCACAGAGTATCACAAAGTCAACATCTGACCTGTGTTCGTATCACTTCGACGGAGCGGAAGCCGCCATATCAACGCCCACGAACGCATCCGTACGAGGGACGACGACGTCTCCTTACTGGGCGAGCTCGCTCAAGCTGTTCGGGCAGACGTCGACTCGTACGTGTGGCCGATGAGAACGAGTGCGTCGAGAGCCGCATTCCTACCCATCGAAATGACAAGAACAAGGCCAGGGAAATATCACAGGAATATTTGGAAAATACCACCGCAGGCATGAAAACCCAGGGTGGCATAACAAGGATCACAGATTCGTCACAGCTTGGTTAAAACAAAATCACAAATAAAATATCACTTTTCGACTCGTCTGACGCGATTCACGAGACTGGTAAACATGCCCATACCAGCTACTACATTCACTTTCGTCAGTCAGTTGAGCAGCGTCAGCCCCAATTCCCAACTACGCACAATCTAGACTATCGGTGAAGTTTCGCTCAATACGAGAATGCCACACTGTCGATCCTACGACATTCATCCTTGTCGAAAATTTTGATCCGGCATCTTTTGTGAAAACAGTGGTACCTCGAGAAGGAAAGGTGCCGATCTTGGGTAGTCAGAGGCTAATGGAATCCGAAGATTACTGTATTACGCATAAACTACCCCTGGAACCCTTAGCCTCCTTGACACCAATGGGGGATAAATATCCCTCACGGGTGCCAAGGGCAGCTGCTATAGGTGTCCTCACCACCTTTATTATTATTATTATTATTATTATAGACTTTTACGCCAACCTGGCGCTCACTACTCAGTAGGACAGTACTGGGTAACATTCACCTATACGGGCATTATGCAAGGTATTAGGCTCTGTGGAAGGGTAATGTGCCAAACCAATCCGTAAAAGTACCGTAGTACATTCACGGACGGGTTTGTCACATCACTCCCTATATTGTTGTTATTGCTACTTGAAACGAGGTGTTATTCGTCTATTTTGGTGTACACTGGGTCGTACGGCGAGACTTTTGTGGGAGCGTAGATGTTGGCTCAATGACAGAGGGCTGTGAAAGCCTAGTTCGTTTTCGTGTCCTCAAATGGTAGGTAGGAGTAGGGACAGAGGGAAGGGAAAGGACTGTTTGTGTTTGTGTGTGTGTTTGTGTATGTGTGTGGATATGTCTTTCTATTTTACGTTTCTTGGTGTAGATGTTTTCTGGTTCATCAAATTGCTCATTAAGATCGGGTGTTCCTGGAACTGCGCGTTTAGATGGTACAGAGGTTGACGGACCTTGTGTGTTATTGAATTGAGGAGGATTGTGCACCAGAGCGGTAACAGTGACAGTGCGGCAGTTGTTCGATCCCCCCTCTCCATCAGACGAATCTGGATCTGTATGTGTGTTAAGTGTTTGTCTTTCAGTGTTAGTGTATTGTGTGTTTATGTATGTGTGTTGTGTGTCAGTAGGATGAGTGTCAGTGTATTGTTCGCTTACTGTAGATGGCTCAGATGGAGTAGAAGCAGGTCTTGTGCTTTCACATATCGCAGTCGGATTCGTATTACTGAGGAACTTCCGTACTATACGACACGTGTTTATGATCACTGCCTTTTGCATAGTGACATATGTGTATTTTGGGAGACCCAAGAGGCTCAAACTATTATGTAGTGTGTGTGGAATGACCCCGGTGGCACTGAGCACTATTGGAACGATGTGGACATGTTCCATTCGCCATTGTTGTTTTATTTCGGCTGCGAGGTCAGTGTATTTATCCAATTTAACTGCGTGTGTTTTTTGTAAGTTGTGTGTATTTGGAACCGCAATATCGATCAGATAGGTTGGCTTAGTGTTTTTCATTACGAAGGTTATATCTGGTCGATTATGATTTATGGTCTTATCTGTAATAATCGACCGATCCCAGTAAAGTCTACAGGAGTCATTCTCCGCGACTACTTTTGGTGTGAGCTTGTAGTAAGGTGTTTTATCGGTTATAAGGTGGTGCTTGACCGCTAGTTTCTGGTATATGATTTTGGCAACCTGGTCGTGACGGTGTTTGTATTCGGATTGAGCGAGCTGAGTACAGGCAGCTGTGATGTGTTGGATCGTTTCAGGTTTGGAATGGTATCTCCGGCATGAGTCAGATGTTATTGATGAGTCACGAAGTATGTATTTTGAGTAATTCTTTGTATGAATTACTTGATCTTGTATAGCTAGCATGAATCCTTCAGTCTCCGGGAAAAGACTTCCTTGACTCAACCAGGCGTGCGACGCTGCTTTGTCGACGTTACTCTGATTAAGATCATGTGGATGTCTCCCATGTAAAAGCTTCCGAATCCATTGCTGAATTTTGTCCTCCTTCGTGACCAAACGGCAAAAACTATCTGGCATTTCTGTGTGTGAGAGGTTTAATGGTGTGTATGCCTTGTCGGCTTGGATTATTACATTGTGTAAGTGTGATGTGTGTGTTTTGGTGTAAAAGTATTCTCGCAAGTTATGAACCTGTTTATTATGCGTGTTCCTTATGTCTATAAGACCTCGACCCCCTTCGGCTCTTGGCAGCGTCAATCGTTCTATCGCTGCTTTGGGATGATGAATTCTGTATTTGGCCATAAGGACGCGGGTCTTGATCTCGATGTTTGTCAAGTCCGTAGGCGTCCATTTGATTACCCCAAATGAGTATGTTAGCACCGGAACTGCGTAGGTGTTAATTGCTTTGATGTTTTTTTTTCCATCAAGGTGGGTGCTCAGTAATCTCCGTACACGCGTTAGGTATTGCTGCATCAGGTGTTGTTTTACAGCGCTGTGATCTATACGTTCGTCCTGATTGAATCCGAGATACCGATACGACTCTCCCTCGTCCATGGGCTGCATAACAGACTCTGGTTCGAGTTCGAATGCGACCGCATCTCGTTTTCCTCCAGAACGACATTGTGTTCGACATTTATCGATTCCGAACTCCATACGGAGGTCTCGCGAAACCTCGTTGGAAAGTCCCAGCAGCTGCTGTAATTGATGTTTAGTAGCTGCATAGATCTTAATATCATCCATGTACATTAGATGTGAAATGGTATGGCGCGAATTCGTTTGCGTACCTACATTGTAACCGTATTTGGTTTCATTCAACAGGCGAGAAAGTGGATTCATTGCGAGACAAAACCATAATGGACTCAATGAGTCGCCTTGGAATATGCCGCGTCTTACTTGAATAAGATCGCTTGTTGTTTTTTCATTACCAATACTCAAATGTAAGGTCGTTCGCCAGTCGGACATGATCGTTCCAAGGAAGTTCACGATACTTGGGTGTATTTTGTACAGCTCCAATACTCTCCGCAACCAGGAGTGCGGGACCGAATCAAATGCCTTTTTATAATCAATAAACGCTGTGTACAGGTTACGTTTTCTCCCTTTCGCTTGTTCCAGTACTACGGAGTCAATCAGAAGCTGCTATTTGCAGCCTTGTGACCTCTTTCGACATCCCTTTTGTTCTTCTGTCAGTATGGTGTTAATCTGACAATGCTCATTGATCTTTTCTGCCAGACAGGACGTCAAAATCTTATACACTGTAGGCAAGCAGGTGATAGGCCTATAATTCGCAGGATTTTTTGTATCACTGTTTTTGGATTTCATGTATGTGATACCCTGCGTTAGGAACTTCGGTGTCAGGTTTGGTGTTTTCATAAATAGTGTAAAGTGTTCAGCGAGATACTTGTGTGTTGATGTAAAGTGTTTGAGCCAGTAGTTTTGTATGTTGTCGATGCCAGGTGCCTTCCAGTTATGCGATCTCTGTAAAGCTCTGGAGACGTCCTCTGTAGTAATGTCCGTATAGGGCATCTCCGGAAGATGTTCGTTATTCCTGTACTCTGTATCGATCCAGCTGGCTTTGTCATTATGGTCAATGGTGTTGGACCATATATTCGCCCAAAAACTATGGAGTGCGTTCTTCTCCGGTAGACCATTACTGTCAGTTACCGTGTTCGTTAGAGACTGATAAAATCGTCTCTCGTTTCTGCTGAACGCTTGGTTTTGTCGCTTGCGTTCAGTACTGGTCTTATACCTTCGTAAGCGCTTCGCTAGTGCTGTTAATTTTTGGTGAAGCGTATCTCTGATCTCTGTGAGTGTTTTATTGGGTTCCTCGTATTGTGTGTGTACTGTGTGTTTGTGTAATATGTCGTGTATGTATTTGTTGAGCGGTTTGGTCCTCGTACCCTGTTGGTATTGGGTGATCCTGCCGAGATTGCATCGGATGTTGTTGATGCGTTTATTCAGTCGTGTTTCCCAAGCAGGGGTTTTGTGTTCCTTCGAGTTGTACGCTACAGGTGGTGTTACATCGGAACCGTTACAACGTATAGCGGCAACGGCTCCACAGTAAATAGCTGTGTGTAACTCGATAAAATTGTCACATGTTTCCAAGTGTTTAGGCAGTATTGTATTGTTTAATATCTCAACGATCTCAGCCTACGTGAAGTGTGTTGTTTAGGCAACAAGTACCTATGTGTGGGGTCCGTCCCTTCAAATTCAGTAAGCGCTGTGTTAAATTCCAGTTCGATCTCTTGCAGTAGGGTGTTATTTACTGCTGTCTCATGGTGGTTAGGCTCATTCTCGACAAGTTGTTGAATGTCGTTTTGTGTGGGGCTTTCCATTTCTGGTGAGCCGTCGGCCTGACTTTCTTCATTTTGAGCAAATTGATGTGCGACTTGTGTTTTAATGGTGTTTATGAGGGAGAAAGGGACAAGATTATTGGTAAAAATGACACGTTTTTGGTCTGCCAGTCTCTGTTCAGTAACGCGAATCAGGTGAGGGTAGCTGCGCGCGAACTCTTGATGTAATTTCGTACGGTAACCAGTTTTGTCCGTTTCAAGTCTAGTAACTTTGAAGTATGTGCGTACGATGAATTCATTCAGTTCATCTGTCCATTGCATACGCACACGCTTCTTACCAGCTTTAGTGGTCCCCAAAGGATGCTCTGGGGAAACATTTAAAGTCGGCTGAGCCAAAGGTGTTGGGGGCTCCGTAAGTAGGGCAGTAGCATTTTGGCTGAAGGTGTTGTTACAGCTGACAGGTGGCTGCCTAGAACCCAACCTGTCGTCACCGTGATCTGAGCTGTCACATTCAGTGGTGACCCTGATGCGCCCGGTCGCTCCACCGGCAGCGGCAGTTTTCCGAGGCCTTTTTCTTATTTGCTCCATTCTAATGGGTTGTCCTTTTAGTCGCCTTTTACGACAAGCAGGACTTACTGTGGGAAAATTCTGCAAAGTGAAGCCCCCACCCACAGGGCGTTCATTATTATTATTATTATTATTATTATTATTATTATTATTATAGACTTTTACGCCAACCTGGCGCTCACTACTCAGTAGGACAGTACTGGGTAACATTCACCTATACCGGCATTATGCAAGGTATTAGGCTCTGTGGAATGGTAATGTGCCAAACCAATCCGTAAAAGTACCGTAGTACATTCACGGACGGGCTTGTCACATCACTCCTTATATTGTTGTTGTTGTTGCTTGAAACGAGGTGTTGTGCGTCTATTTTGGTGTACACTGGGTCGTACGACGAGACTTTCGTGGGAGTGTAGATGTTGGCTCAATGACAGACGGCTGTGATAGCCTGGTTCGTTTTCGTGTCCTCAGAGAATAGGTAGGATTAGGGACAGAGGGAAGGGAAAGGACTGTTTGTGTTTGTGTGTGTGTTCGTGTATGTGTGTGGATGTGTCGTTCTTTTTTACGTTTCTTGGTGTAAATGCGTTCTGGTTCATCTAAATGCTCATTAAGATCGGGTGTTCCTGGAATTGCGCGTTTAGACGGTACAGAGGTTGACGGACTTTGTGTGTTATTGAGTTGGGGAGGATTGTGCACCAGAGCGGTAACAGTGATGGTGCGGCAGTTGGTCGATCCTCCCTGTCCATCAGACGAATCTGGATCCGTATGTGTGTTAAGTGTTTGTCTTTCAGTGTTAGTGTATTGTGTGTTTATGTATGTGTGTTGTGCGTCTGTGAGATGGGTGTCAGTGTGTTGTTCGCTCACTGTAGATAGCTCAGATGGAGTAGAAGCAGATCTTGTGCTTTGACAAATCGCAGTCGGATTTGTATTACTGAGGAACTTCCGTACTATACGACACGTGGTTATGATCACTGCCTTTTGCATAGTAACATATGTGTATTTTGGGAGACCCAAGAGGCTTAAACTATTGTGTAGTGTGTGTGGAATGACCCTGGTGGCAGTGAGCACTATTGGAATAATATGGACATGTTCCATTCGCCATTGTCGTTTTATTTCGGGTGCGAGGTCAGTGTATTTATCCAATTTAACTGCGTGTGTTTTTTGTAAGTTGTGTGTATTTGGAACCGCAATATCGATCAGATAGGTTGTCTTAGTTTTTTTCATTACGAAGGTGATATCTGGTCGGTTATGATTTATGGTCTTATCTGTAATAATCGACCGATCCCAGTAAAGTCTACAGGAGTCATTCTCCGCTACTACTTTTGGTGTGAGCTTGTAGTATGGTGTTTTATCGGTTATAAGGTGGTGTTTAACCGCTAGTTTCTGGTATATAATTTTGCCAACCTGGTCGTGACGGTGTTTGTATTCGGACTGAGCGAGCTTAGTACAGGCAGCTGTGATATGTTGGATCGTTTCGGGTTTGGAATGGCATCTCCGACATGAGTCAGATGTTATTGACGAGTCACGAAGTATGTATTTTGAGTAATTCTTTGTATGAATTACTTTATCTTGTATAGCCAGCATAAATCGTTCAGTCTCCGGGAAAAGACTTCCTTGACTCAACCAGGCGTGCGACGCTACTTTGTCGACGTTACTCTGGTTAAGGTCATGTGGATGTCTCCCATGTAGAGGCTTGCGCATCCATTGCTGGATTTTGTCCTCCTTCGTGACCAATGGGGAAAAACTATCTGGCATTTCTGTGTGTGAGAGGTTTAATGGTGTGTATGCCTTGTCGGCCTGGACTATTGCATTGTGTAAGTGTGATGTGTGTGTTTTGGTGTAAAAGTATTCTCGCAAGTTATGAACCTGTCTATTATGCGTGTTACTTATGTCTATAAGACCCCGACCCCCTGCGGCTCTTGGCAGCGTCAATCGTTCTATCGCTGCTTTGGGATGTTGAATTCGGTATTTGGTCATAAGGACGCGGGTCTTGATCTCGATGTTTGTCAAGTCCGTAGGCGTCCATTTGATTACCCCAAATGAGTACGTTAACACCGGAACTGCGTAGGTGTTAATTGCTTTGATGGTTTTTTTTTCCATCAAGGTGGGTGTTCAGTAATCTCCGTACACGCGTTAGGTATTGCTGCATTAGGTGTTGTTTTACAGCGCTGTGATCTATACATTCGTCCTTATTGAATCCGAGATACCGGTACGACTCTCCCTCGTCCATGGGCTGCATAATAGACTCTGGTTCGAGTTCGAATGCGACCGCATCTCGTTTTCCTCCAGAACGACATTGTGTTTGACATTTATCGATTCCGAACTCCATACGGAGGTCTCGCGAAACCTCGTTGGAAAGTCCCAGCAACTGCTGTAATTGATGTTTAGTAGCTGCATAGATCTTAATATCATCCATATACATCAGATGTGAGATGGTATGGCGCGAATTCGTTTGCGTACCTACATTGTAACCGTATTTGGTTTTATTTAACAGGCGAGAAAGTGGATTCATTGCGAGACAAAACCATAATGGACTCAATGAGTCGCCTTGGAATATGCCGCGTCTTACTTGAATAAGGTCGCTTGCTGTTTTTTCATTACCAATACTCAAATGTAAGGTCGTTCGCCAGTCGGACATGATCGTTCCAAGGAAGTTCACGATACTTGGGTGTATTTTGTACAGCTCCAATACTATCCGTAACCAGGAGTGCGGGACCGAACCAAATGCCTTTTTGTAATCAATAAACGCTGTGTACAGATTACGTTGTCTCCCTTTCGCTTGTTCCAGTACCACGGAGTCAATCAAAAGCTGCTCTTGTGACCTCTTTCGACATCCCTTTTGTTCTTCTGTCAGTATGGTGTTAATCTGACAATGCTCATTGATCTTTTCTGCCAGACAGGACGTCAAAATCTTATACACTGTAGGCAAGCAGGTGATAGGCCTGTAATTCGCAGGATTTTTTGTGTCACTGTTTTTAGATTTCATGTATGTGATACCCTGTGTTAGGAACTTCGGTGTCAGGTTTGGTGTTCTTATAGTGTGAATTGTTCAGCGAGGTACTTGTGTGTTGATGTAAAGTGTTTGAACCAGTAGTTTTGTATGTTATCGATGCCAGGTGCCTTCCAGTTATGCGATCTCTGTAAAGATCTGGAGACGTCCTCTGTAGTAATGTCCGTATAGAGCATCTCCGGAAGATGTTCGTTATTCCTGCACTCTGTATCGATCCAGCTGGCTTTGTCATTATGGTCAATGGTGTTGGACCATATATTCGCCCAGAAACTATGGAGTGCGTTCTTCTCCGGTAGACCATTACTGTCAGTTACCGTGTTCGTTAGAGACTGATAAAACCGTCTCTCGTTTCTGCTGAACGCTTGGTTTTATCGTCTGCGTTCAGCACTGGTCTTATATCTTCGTAAGCGCTTCGCTAGTGCTGTTAATTTTTGGTGAAGCGTATCTCTGATTTCTGTGAGTGTTTTATTGGGTTCCTCGTATTGTGTGTGTACTGTGTGTTTGTGTAATATGTCGTGTATATATTTGTTGAGCCGTTCGGACCTCATACCCTGTTAGTATTGGGTGATCCTGCCGAGGTTGCATCGGATGTTGCTGATGCGTTTATTCAATCATATTTCCCAGGCAGGAGTTTTGTGTTGCTCCGAGTTGTGCGCTACAGGTGGTGTTACATCGGACCCGTTACAACGTATTGCTGCAACGGCTCCACAGTAGATAGCTGTGTGTAACTGATAAAATTGTCACAAGTTTGCAAGTGTTGAGGCAGTATTATGTTATTTAATATCTCAACGATCTCAGCCAATCTACGTGAGGTGTGTTGTTTAGGCAACAAGTACCGATGTGTGGGGTCCGTCCCTTCAAATTCAGTAAGCGCTGTGTTAAATTCCAGTTCGATCTCTTGCAGTAGGGTGTCTTTTACTGCTTTTTCATGGTAGTTAGGCTCATTCTCGACAAGCTGTTGCGTGTCGTTTTGTGTGGGGCTCCCCATTTGTGGTGGGCCGTCGTCGGCCTGACTTTCTTTATTTTGAGCAAATTGATGTGGGACTTGTGTTCTAATAGTGTTTATGAGGGAAGAAGGTATAAGGTTATTGGGGAAAATGACAAGCTTTTGGTCTGCCAGTCTCTGTTCAGTGACGCGATTTAGGTGAGGATAGGTGTGCGCGAACTCTTGATGTAATTTCGTACGGTAACCAGTTTTGTCCGTTTCAAGTTTAGTAACTTGGAAGTATGTGCGTACGATGAATTCATTCAGTTCATCCGTCCATTTGCATACGCACACGCTTCTTACCAGCTTTAGTGGTCCGCAAAGGGTGCTCCGAGGAAACACTTAAAGTCGGCTGAGCCAAAGGTGTTGGAGGCTTTGTAAGTAGGGCAGTAGTATTTTGGCTGAAGGTGTTATTACAGCTGATAGGTGGCTGCCTAGAACCCAGCCTGTCGTCACCGCGATCTAAACTGTCACATTCAGTGGTGACCCTGACACGCCCGGTAGCTCCACCGGCAGCGGCATTTTTCCGAGGCTTTTTTCTGTTAGTCTCCATCCTAATGGGTTGTTCTTTTAGTCGTCTTTTACGACAAGCAGGACTTACTGTGGGAAAATTCTGCAAAGTGAAGCCTCCACCCACAGGGCGTTTATTATTATTATTATTATTATTATTATTATTATTATTATTATAGACTTTTACGCCAACCTGGCGCTCACTACTCAGTAGGACACTACTGGGTAACATTCACCTATACCGGCATTATGCAAGGTATTAGGCTCTGTGGAAGGGTAATGTGCCAAACCAATCCGTAAAAGTACCGTAGTACATTCACGGACGGGTTTGTCACATCACTCCTTATATTGTTGTTGTTGTTGCTTGAAACGAGGTGTTATGCGTCTATTTTGGTGTATACTGGTTCGTACGACGAGACTTTTGTGGGAGCGTAGATGTTGGCTCAATGACAGACGGCTGTGAATGCCTAGTTCGCTTTCGTGTCCTCAGATGGTAGGTAGGAGTAGGGACAGAGGGAAGGGAAAGGACTGTTTGTGTTTGTGTGTGTGTTTGTGTATGTGTGTGGATGTGTCTTTCTATTTTATTATTATTATTATTATTATTATTATTATTATTATTATTATTTTAAGCAGTTTTAGATATTATTTTAAAAACTGTTGTTTAAACAACATTTCAAAATAAAATAGTAATTATAATAGATCAATTCAAATTGGATTCTACATTTTGTTTTTTAGGTAAAAAGCCATTTATTTAACTATTTCAAAAAATCAAGGTATAAATTTAGAGCCATCAAACTTTTTGTAAGTACCGACGTGGTAAAGTTATTTTTACCTAATATTATGACTGTTCTGAATGACTTGTTTATGAATAAATTAAATTATGTGTGTCCAAAATAATTATTGAAAGCTTGATGTAATTATATTCGTTAAGAAATTTATTTTCAATAAAGGGGAATTATTTAGATCATTTTGATCGTTTAAAACCTCTACTTGTGGGTCACTGTTCAATCTATTGATTTCCAGAGCCTCTGAAAGATTCAGTTTTACACCCTTTTGGAATATTATTACATACAATTTGAATGACATTTAAAATTTTTTTTAAATTTTTATAATTTTAAATTATCTGGAATTGCAAAAATAGTATATACACCACAGGACTATAGGGTTTTTTCTTCATCTCTCGTGTGATTTGTTGCCCTCGGCCTTTACAGGCCCTCTGGCAATAAACTTCACACTAGAGATGTCGATTTTAAATCGATTAATCGAAGCTTAAAAAATCGACTGGTTTTTCGATTTTTTTCATTTGAATCGCTTTATGAATCGATTATTAAAAGTAAGAGATCGATAACCGATCTTTTCCAAAAATAATTTCATTTTTATTGTTAGTTAAAATGAGACACCAAAAACGCTATTTGTTAATTGTCACTTTTTGCTCGTTACTATCAACGAACCCCTCATAGCTCTGTATAAATTGAGTCACTCGGTGGAATTAAATAAGTCACTCAGTGGAGTCATATGAGTCACCCGGTGGAGTCAAATGAGTCACTCGGTGGCGCAAAATGAACCACTCTAGAAGTCTCACGCTAGAAGAGGCACTCCCAAAAATATGTTTAATTCAAAATTTCATGAAGAATAAACTTCCAGTTCCACCAAACCACCAAGTCTGAAGCGTCATAATATATATGATTCAAATGAATATGTTGAAGCAGAAGTACCAACTAAACATTTCAAATGCACCAACTCTATGGATAATTGCAATAATGAAAACTTGGAATATATTAATAATTGTCATATTCCAAAAACAATGTATAAGTTACTAGAACTAATTACCACCACAGCAACTGGGCAAGAAATGTTGGATATTTTACGCAGTTTAAGTATGAAGATGAAGGTGCAACCTACTACATTTAGTTATTATCTAAAAAATCACAGCGATTTACTTCAGGCTGAACAATATTAATAGGCTAAAAAATACTAACGTAGGATGAGAAATATTTTCAATAATAATCGATGAGTTGGAAAAAGCTAACATTATTGAACCATCGCTTGTGATAAAAAAAAATATCTGCTAAGTTATGAAGATAGCAGTTATGAAATTTAAGTTTTCCAATTTATTAACTTCCCATTGGAAGTTATTGTAATGGGTTTAAACTTCACGTTTCAACGTCACTAGAATCCGAATTCATCGTTTTTAGCGTGATGTCTGTGTGCGTTCGTTAGTGAATTTTCTTTATTAGATGCGTAATTAAAATTTGAATGAGCTCAAAGTTCATTTAATTTTAATGAGCATGAAAACCTCCACGCACAGACCAATTAACTAAAATGACTCAACAAACAGGAAAGGCTTATCGCACGCGGATGTCTAAAAACAGCTACATGCCAATTAGTCGCCGGAAGTCTGATAAGCCAAGTACAGTGCGACACAAAATTAACCGGCCACCCATTGTGGGGGTCCAAACTTTTGATGCGCAGTGTACCGCAGAACATTCACTGTGCCGTAGTAACAGCTCAGGTTACCTACTGAAGATATTTATCATGTTTGAGTATAATATTTATTATGATTCATTTTCATAACATATATTTTTCTATCTTTGCAGGTATGTTCTTTTAAACATTTATTGAATAAATACCCGCTTACACATGTAATTCTATTTTTTTCGGAATATCAAATATGTAATCCTTTATATAAACATATATTTCATTAGAAAAATTTAAATTGAGCTTATCCCAAGATTGCATTTCTAGAACACCATTAGATTTGTCCAAAAACTGACCAAAGTCTCCAGTACAATTACTTTCTCTGGAATAAGATATAAATTTTTTAGATAAAAACTTTTCAGAAGCAGATAAAAATTTAGTAGGTAATCGTTTCTTCAAGTCGGTTTTTCTCTGAAGAGATTCTAATTCAAGAGATGTTCAACAGAACAATCGGAAACTTCAACAGTTGCAGGTTGAGTTCCGACTGATGGTGTCGAAGGCTAAGATTCTGTAGCTTGTTGGTTTGAATTTATTTGTATGAGCACCAAACAAAGACTTTCTGAAATGACCCGAGCAGAAGCGATAACTACTATTTAGAGTTCATACATCTTAGTTTAAAAGGTCATTACTACCAACTGCAGGCAACCGTTGGTGATTTCTATAAAAAAAGTCAAATTGCAGGCTGCAAATTCGCCAAAATTTTCGTTTTAGTATAATTATATATAAAAAAAAATTTTAGCTGCAAAGGATATGGTAGGAGGACTCCTCCACCCTGTCCCATTTCCTGCAGGTTGCGCCTGTGCCTAAACCCAGTGCCTGCAAATGCCTCCTGAGCGTATTGTGGCCCGTCAGGAGACTAACAACGTTACGGAGCTGTCCCCTCTCAAACGACAAATACACTCTAGTGAGTGATTCGCACGGCCTAGTTATAAAATTATGAGCGCGCCTAGCTCCATTATAAGTTTCCCAAAGAGAGCCGTGTCGACCCTGCACCCATGTGCCGACACCCCATCTTATTCTTTGGGTAGAGATCCATAACACACGTTCAGGCCCCACAACCGAGGTGTTAGAGCCTGCTCTGGACAGTTTATCAGCTGTTTCATTCCTTTCAATACCCCGATGTCCTGAAACCCAACAGAAAGTTACTTGGTACCGAGATGCGAGATTATCCAACATCCTCTGACACTTCCACACCAGCTTAGATGTTGTTTTGGCATTTATCAATGACTTTAGAGCTGCTTGGCTGTCCGAACAAATATTGATGTGTCCTTGTATTCCAGACAGCTCCCATATATGTTCTGCGTACGCCAAGACAGCGAAGACCTTAGCCTAAAAGACTGTTGAGTAAGAATCTAGAGGCAGTGAAAGCCTTGTTCTGGGCTCATACACCACGGCCCCTGTACCGGAGTCCATCTTAGACCCATCCGTATGCCAGATGAGTCCCTTGAACGCTCTCAAGATCACCGAATCAGGCATTCACTTTTTCTAGAAGGTATGATCACATTGTACTTCGGTTCTAAATTGTGCAAAGGCCTCATGAGATCCGGTGGCATTTTTGCAATGAGCACGGATCTCTGAAGCTCTCTTTCCCTTATTATATTTTACCAGAATGACCACAAGATCTCCCTTCAGGAATCCCGGTAGCGCTGTGGCAGTTTTATATCTCACTAAAATGCACGCCCAAGGTCTCACCGATGCACTATCTCTATGCAAGGTGAAGCCTGGAATATTCAGTCCCATGATATGGCCATTGCGCACCCATGGCTCTTGTATTAGGACGATTGCGCACCAACTCACTATGATCTTCTGTGTGAGTACCTTAGATGCCGTAATACAATGCTGTAAGTTAATCTGTATGACTTTTATTGTAGTAATCTTGATGAAAATAAAAGTTATAAGCAGAAGGATACTTATCTGGCTTACTTCTGCTCCTACCCCGCTGTCCCTTTCTTGGTGGCCCTGAGCAGTGTAATTACCACCTGAGCCGCCCCGTAGAAGAACTTCCCACTTGCTTCCTTAATCCTTTCGGTGGTGGCGAGGTCCACGCTGAGAACAAGTCTCACCCCATTAGGTTCGATCTTCCTCTCGCAGACCCTCCACAACCGAGTGCAAATGCCAAGGTTCCAACGTTCCAGCCTCTTCAGAATTATTTCCGTTTCTACCGCTGGCCCAGAAAGCCACGCAGTGGCTCTTTTATACGTAGGAAGAGCTGATAATCTTCAGTTTGGAGTCCTCCCACGGTTTTAAATTACCGATATTGCCGGTCAGAGAGTTCTTCGTTGCTTTATCTTGGCAAACGATGATGGCCGCCCCTTTTGCTAAATAGCAGTCGACAAATCTTGGGATAATCCCTCCATCTTCGGGGATCTCATCCACAAGCCTGCTGATTACCGCCTGAATATCCAGGAGTCTCTCTCTAGTGAGCAAGGTATCAGGATAGCCCTCGTTAACGATAGGCATCCTGACTTCATTCTGCGCCACTTTTGAGTAGTCTCCTCTGGCTTTCTTTGCTTGGTGTTCTGGTGTAGTCCCTGTCTGAGTCCTAGGGCGCTTCCCAGAAGATGTTGATGGAAAGCTTTCCTGTTGGTTGGAAACGCCTGCTACTAAAGCTTCCTTAGCGAGTCGACCTGCTCTTCTTTTTTTCTCGGCACCACTACGATTTCTCTTTTTAAGTTTTAGGCTGCCTCCTTTATCGACTAACATGCTTACGTGAACAGATGCCACTTTCGCAGCCTCTGCTGTTGAAGTGGAACCTTTTGGGGAGTCCACCCCACGTATTTCGAAGTCCTCAGTTAAGGAGCTCTCGGGTTTATTAAAAGTACTATTATCTTGACTTTCCATACGATTCCTACGCGTAATGAGGATACAATCCGTCACTCTACTGCGGAGCATCTCGTTGTAGAGAAGGTCTTCATACAAACGAGTTCGACTTGGTGCCCCTAGGGGATCGTTCGCGACACATCTCCTATGTGCCATGCATCCTTTGGCACGATGCCTTTCATCTTGGGTTAGGGTTTTTGTTAACCGAGATTTTCTCCTCGAGTACAGTTTCTTTGGCCGGTCTCTCAGGTCCATCCTGTTCGACATGGGTAACACTACCAGTAACTTACGTTACCGTTGACATAGCATGGGCCATCACTGAGGCACGCAAGCCATCCCACCAACGACAAGATCTTACTACACCCAGGGACAGAATTAACAGTAAACAATGGAAATTGTTTAGACTTCGAAATAGATCGAAAAATTAATTTTGAGCGCTTTTTAAGTCCCCTGGGCGACGTCATAATTTCATATAACATGGTCTTTGTCGATTTAGAATACCTTAGCTTTCTAACATTAAAAAAATTTCAAAATCGGTTTGTCTGACAATGAAACACAGTTTCTTTCGTATTTTTTCCTGTACAATTAAGTGGTGTAATCAGTTTTTAAAATTTTTGAAAAATTTTACCAAATTGTTAAGAATTACTGAAAAGTTCATTGTTGTAAAAGTAATTTTTTGTTGTTTATTTCTTTTCCTTTTGCTTTTTTAGCATGTTCTTAAATGAAATTACCAATTATTTTTATTTTGCCAAAAAGTACAGCTGAAGCTTTTTTTATGCGGTCTTTTTTGTGCGGTCTTTTTGTGCGATGTTTTTAGGCGATTTTTTTATGCGGTTTGTAAAAAATGGCCATCAAAATGCATAATATGAATCAAAATCAAGAGACAGTAAGAAACCTAAGCATTTACTATAATAACTTTCTTTGATAAAAATACTTTTTAACGGGTTTTAAGCATTTAATCAATACATTACATAAGAACATGAGTTTAATTTAATAAGAACGTAAGTTGCATAAATTGCATAAGAACATAAGTTTAATATGATTTAATTTTATTACAGATATATTTTTCAAAATTTTCACAATATTATAAATATGAAATTAAATGTTCCTACGTGTAAATTAACGCCTTATCTGGTTTAGAAAAGCAACTAAGATTGTCAGGTTTTGAGCGTTTTGAATTATGTATTTTCGATGAAACTTTTTTTACGAGATCCCGATCCACCGCATAAAAAAAAAAAAGTTTTTTTTACAATCCGGACGAAACTAATCCTTTTATAGCTATTTATGATATTTTGAATATATTTTTTTTGTGCGATTTTTTTTATGCGGTCCCTATTCACCGTACAAAAAAAGTATCAGCTGTACATATCAAGCCGAAAAAACTGAGCACCGACAGAGCTCTTTGCGATGATTTTTTTTAAGTAGAATCTTTTCTTGAAAAAAAAAGTGTTCTGGGCCGAAAAAAACCAATATCTCGGAAAATTCTTAATTGTTTTACCCGAAAAAACTTGTGGTTATTTAAAGCCCAAAAAGATATACTTTCACCAAGTTTCGTCAAAATTAAATTATTTTGTGGAAATGAGAAATATAAAACAAAATAAAGAAAAAACAAGAAAATTCGCATTTTTCTCCGAAATTTTGTGATTATGTTGTTCCTTTGACTTCGACTTTCGTCGGAAATTGCAATAATTTAATTTTTCACCCTTTTGGAACCTCCCAAATCAACTTTCCACCGCCCCTGCTCAGGCATTTATTTTTTTTACGTTTATTATAAGCTTCTTTACTATTACCGCTACTAAAAATCTAGGTAACAATTTTTTTTTATTTCCATCTAAATGAGTTAATTTGATCTGTATATTATCCGATTTTAATAAAACTTGATTCATTTTATTATTACGCCTATTGTGCATCCCTCCACCGACCTGGTGTTTTTTCTTTTTTTCCCATTTAGAGCCTTAATAGTGCGAGAAAATGAGGCTGTTTTAACACATTTTTTTCAAATACCCGCCATTTTTAGAAAAAAGCTTTTTACTTCCGATTTTGGTGGGGGGATGCACAACTACATATGTCTATATTAAAATGCCATTTGATTTTCTTTTCAAATTCACTGGAGAGGCTCTATCACTTACGCAAATTTGGGCTCTTTTTTTGCGTCAACTTCAATGCCCTCAATGTTAGAAAAAAAAATTATAATGAAAAAAATTTTTTAAGAAATATAGATCCTAAGTTATCAGATAAAAAATTTAAGCTCTAAAAATTAACCCTTTTAAACAAACCATAAGGTAAAATTTTTTTGTCCCAAAATGCCGGACTTTTTACTGTCAAGTGATGAGTAAAATAGATAAGGCTACAAAAAAAAGAAAAAGAAAAAAATCAAAGATCCCAACCACAAAATAATCAGAAGCCAAGTTGCTATCTATGCACTAGTGATACCAATGTAGACAAAAAATCCCCTCTATTTCCCACCACTATGTTGTGTAAGTACACACTGTGTGTAGTGGTGTTAGTTTGATATTTGCAACTGTGTCAGTTGAAACACACACAATTACAAAACATGTATTGTCGGACGGAGCAAGGTGGGGTCTAAGCTAACGATGGTCCGACAATACATAATAATGCGTTGTGCATTGAGTGACCGATACCGACTAACTAAATGCCTTAAGCGGTATCAAGCACACACTGGCACACTGCTATCCACAGTTTTCTACAAACACGCTTAGGGCTTGATCCCAACATTAAAAAAGTGAACCCTAGGAATTTACAAAAATAAAATATACTAAACTATGTTGATAAAATTAAACATTATTTAGAATTATATCGTATTGTCACAGATGGCGGCACCTGTACCATTGAATATATACAAATGAGAGCATTTTGAGCCCCCATATTGCAGGACGAGTTAACTCGTCTTAATCATTTAAAGAGTTAAATTTTCACTTTAAAAAAAAATATTTAAAAAGAGTCCTTTTTTTAACTTCACTCATTAATAGTACCGTAAAAATAAAGTTCGATTATACCTTCGATATGTTTATGAATTATGAAGGTTCTGTTACTAAAATAAAGTATAAAAAAAGAAAGGTTTTTTTTTTTAAATAACATTGATAATAAAATGTCAATAACAAACTACATACGTAATAACAGCTTTTTATGTATACTCGTATACTGCTACTTCGTGTTCAATGAAAGTTAAATGTTTGTAAAATAATTTATTATACATATATGCCCATATACAAAGTTATTTGTTTATAAGATTGTTACGTGTATAAAGTGGGAAATTCTCGTTGATATTTTCGATAAGATGTAAAAGTGTTCAGTGAATTGAACACTAATGTCAGTATCATGGAATTAATACTCGATATTACAAATTACTGTTGAGAAGTTCGAATTTTAACTGAATATTAGGAAAATAAGCGATAGTTTATTCAGTAAAGTCGGAAACAAGTTGATATGATTTTTTTTGTAGAAGGAAAGGTACTGAGGAGGAAATTGTCAATTTCGATCAAACTTTGCAAGTATTCACAATAAGAATTTTGCAAAAACAGGTTAATCATGTGATTATTTATGAAAAAATAAAGATGTGGCAAGGAAATAAGTGACGGAGCAAACGAACGGATTTTAGGTACAATATTTGCGAGGACTAGATCTACAGGAGAACAAATTGCAATTTTTTTTATTTATCATTTATCTCACACACATTTTACGAACAACTACAAAAGAAATTTTCTTTAAAGATCAATGTGATATTTTCAGTAAAATATTTTCTGATTAACAATACATATTTCGTTTTTGAATCATGTTCTAGTACGAATAGATAATATTTTAATAGTTCTCACACGTAACACCACCCAAGTGCTAATCGCCAATCTCCTTGAAAGTTTGCTAGTGTGTAGAAAAGGTAAAAATAAGAGACCGCATTTTTTTATCGGCCGCCGTCCACCTTTATGAACTTTAAACTGATGAAATGCTACTTTTCGAAAGGTCTATCCACTTTTATAGGTTAAACTGGGGTTGAGTTTACAAGGGGGCTGAAGTGGTTAAAATGGGGGCAAATTTTCTTGTACAGTCTGAGTGGCTTAGTGTGTTAAATTTTCACCATCGTAGATGAAAGAGGGCTAAAAATTAGGGAATATAGGTAAGTATTTAAAAATATGTGAATCTCTATCTACATAGTTCGTTAATGACTATTATTTTCTAAAAGCAGACGGACTGTAAATTCTATTACTAATTTAAATTGGAATTTTTAAGTAGCAAAACCGCAAAAATTTACGGATAGAAATAAGTACTAAATGCAAAAAAGCCGACTTACCACGGGTATGAAGCTGCTTCTCCACAATTCTCCCACATTTAACACACAGTGGGAGATGGAAAGAAAGAGAACAAAGGACTAGGAAGAAACATACAACTCATACCACGTGAATAATTCAAGAATGTTAAATTTACGAATGTTAAAAAACGAACAAAAAATTTATATAAGGAGAAGCGGAACGTTAATTCGGCATAAAAAAGGCCCATTTTTAAGAATCTTTTCAGACTCTACAGGTAATACAAATTTAATTAATTGATAATAACATTATACTACAACACATGAACATTTTCTTAATTTTTTCAAACCAAATATAAATAATTAAGCCAACGGCAGAAAAATCTTCGGAAGCACCTCGAAAAAAAATTGTCTGTCGGTGAACAATATAACTCATGAATGGATCATCCGAAATAAAAAAAAAATTATATCATTAGATAACCGTTTTCCTAAGATATCCCTGGGGGGGGGGAATTTTTTTTAGATTTTTTAATTTTCGGTGACAGAAGTGAAAACACCGATTTTCGCCCAAAAAATGGACCTATTTGTTATTGTAAAATTAATAATTATGAAAAATAAAAAAAAGCCTCCTGGGATACGTGGTCATTTATATAAGAAAGCTGTATACAAAATTTCAAAATAACCAGTCGAGTAGATTTTGATTTAAACTGTTCACCGGTGTCAGAAAATCGCTTTAAAGTTTTATATACCTGAAAATACAATATTAAATATGAAAATTTTTTTCATACCTACGTCATTAGTTGAAGTATACATTAGTATACTTACGAAGGCCCATCGATTATTTTTAACATTCTCTTTTATCGATTATCAGTTCTAAATAGAACTATAAATCGAGCGATGATAGAACATAACGGGAATGGTGATCACTCAAAAAAAATTAATTATATACTAAATATAATATGTATATTATTCATTAAAAGCTAAATAAATCGATATCTTAATTCTAAAATGTACTGTCTATTGAGAGTCTATACAAAGAGTCACTATTGTCAGGTAGGTTAAGGGCACACACATTAGGGTGATTTTCTAGGCGATGAATGTATTTATCACTGTATCGTACTATTTCCTCACGCACTGTGGGCACTTGAAGACTGCGATGTATGTCATCGTTACGCACGTACCACGGGGAAGCACTAATGGCTCGTAGCACTTTAGATTGAAAACGTTACAATATCTCAATATTGCGGTTCTGTAACAAGTAAACCGAGGACAGTTCAACCACGACAGTTAAACCGCGACAGTTCAACCGACGACAGTTAGACCTGACGACAGATCAACCGACGACAATTCCATCTAACGACAGATTAGCCAATGACAATTCAACTTCACGACAGTTCAGCCTAACGACAGTTAAACCAACGGACAATTGAACCGTAGAACAGTTAAACCACAGGACATTCAAACTGCTTAACACTATTATATAAATTAACTAAATCCAACCTGAACTAACCCAACTCAATAAACTATAAACAAATATAACGTAACCTAACCAAACCCAACCTAAACTAATCAAACTCAACAAATCATAACTAAAAGTAACCTAACCTAACTAAACACCTGAAATGAAACCTGATTTAACCAAGCCTAATCTAAACTAACTGAATTCAATAAATTATAAATAAACCCATCATAACCTAATACAATCTAACGTAACCAAACCGAACCTGAAGTAAAACAGCTCAGTAAATTATAAATAAACCCAACCTAACCTAACCAAAGCCAGCCTGAGTTCACTGAATTCGACAAATTATAAGCAAACTCATCTTAACCTAATATAAAACAAACTAACATAACAAAACCCAACCTGAACTAACCGAACTCAATAAATTATAAGTAAACCCAACTTAACCTAATCAAAACTAGCCTAAACTAACCGAACTCAACAAACTATAAACAAACCTAACCTATCCAAACCCAACCTAGACTAATCGAACTCAACAAATTGTAAACAAATCCTATTTAACCTAACCAAAACCTGCCTAAGCTAACCGAATTCAACAAATTATAAACAAACCCAACCTAACGTAACCAAATACAACTTAACAGATTAACCTAACCAGACAACACCTAAACTAATCGAATTCAACGAAAGGTAACCAAATCCAACACAACCCAACCAAATAGTGTACCCTTAATTGTGTAAAAAGTCACCCTTGAGACTTGAAACTACATAAATACTTATTTAGTCTCAAGTCTCAAGGGAGGCAAATTTCATTGCTAGATAAAATTCAAATAATTTTGTTCTTATTAGTTAATAAATTGTACAACGGTTAAATTTTCTTCAGTTAAAATGTCGTTAGGTTGAATTGTCGTCGGTTGATCTGTCATCGGTTGATCTGTCATCGGTCGATCTGTCGTTAGGTTGATCTCTCGTTAGGTTCATTTGTCGTCGGTTGGACTGTCGGGGTTGAACTGTCTGCGGTTCACTAGTCGCGGCACCCAATATTGCTAACACTAGCAGTACCTCAAAGTTGAATACCATAAGTCCATACTGGTTTGATAATACTTTTATAAATTAGCACTTTGTTTCTTAAAAACAACTTTGATTTACGCCTAGAAGCATTTTGAATATATGGATGGACAAGTAATGTATTTTTTTGGTTCCATCACAGTGTGATTTGCTTAAAAATTGTCAATTTTCACAATTTTTTTCGAATGGATAGGATGGGGAAATGGGGATGAAATTTTTTTACGATTAATACCACTATTTAACAATACAAAAATATTTTTTTTATTTATTTTTTATAATTATTATAATTTTTTGAAAAAAGTGTATTTAAAAAAGGCCGAAATTCGGTGCCCACGATTGCGACCGCAGTTTTTATCTGAAAAGAAAAAACAAAAATCAAATGGATTATCAATCTGTAGGTAAGCCGCTATGTTTCTATGGCAGCTTTTTTTTGAAATTTGAAAATATGGTGACGGTGTTGATAAAAATTAGAAAATTTTTTATTTTTTTAATTTGATTTTTTTCTTTTTTTTTCAGGTAAAAACTGCGGCCGCAATCGTGGGCACCGAATTTCGGCCTTTTTTAAAGACACTTTTTTCAAAAAATTATAATAATTATAAATACCCGTGTCGCAGCATCTGCATAACATAGCGAATTTCCAAATATTAGGCACTGGCGGGTCTCATCTAAGAACTGTACCTATTTAAAATAGTTAAGCTTTCTAAGAGTAAAAGATTTTTTAAAATCGGCTGGGTAATTAATTTTGATATTTTTGGGACCCAAGAACCCAAACGGACTTTGTGCAGCATAGTTGTATCCATCTAAAATAATTTAGTTCTGTAACAGTGAAAAAATTTTCAAAATCGCTCGGTTAGTTTATTTTTTACAATAATGGGATCAGTAAACCCTGGCGAAACTCATACAACATAACCTTTATTCATCTAAAATAATTTTAGTAAAAAGTTTATCCTAACAGTAAAAAAAGGGTCCTAGGGATCTCATATAACTTATGGTAGTCCGAAAGGTTCTTGTGGACATCATTTAATTACTTAATGAATTCAAATACTTTAACTTACTAACGGTGAAAAAATTTTCAAAATTTTCGAAATTCGCTAAAAAAATCATTGAAAAATATTTGATGTTTCGATCAACTAATGGTCAACAACAGCAAATAAAAGTTACTCAAATCGAAGAAAAAAATGAGTTATTTGTCCGTAGAAATTAAAATATAAATTCTGAAAACGAGCAAAGAAATATTGAAAAAACTAGATCGGCAAAACATTCTGACAAATAACACTACTTTTGAAAAATATTAAATGATTTTCAAATGACTTTGGAAATTGACCCCAAGGTCGACTTCAAAGTCATCATGAAGTGCATCACTTTGAACTCTATAACTTTGGTCCTAAGCACTTTTTTCAGAAAATATATCGTACCATAATCCACTTCTATGTTGATTCCTGGTCTCTTTTCCTGCGTTTCTAATATTTATGTCATTAAAAAAATGTGCTACCGTAGACAAGGATGAATAGGGACGCATTCAGAATTCACACCGTATTTTTTTGTATTTATTTTATGAGTACCTAATCTTTAATATATTAAAAATTTACACGAAGATGGTCACTTTATCACAGTATCCAAAAAAATTTAAAAATATCGGTGGTTTTTGAAAAATTAACAAAAATCGTATAATTTTTTCTCTATGAAAAATTGGGGTCAAAAGAGACAAGAGAAAATGGGGACAACCCGTAGGGTCGAAATATAAAATGAAATTCTAATATAAAATAATTTTGAACTTTTTGTATTTATACATTAAAAAAAGAAATAATAGGTACTTGATGATTTTCTATAAAAATAAACGTAGAATCTAAAGTAAAATTTATAAAGTATAGAAATGTTATGCTGAATGTATTTATAAAAATTTCGAATGACTTGATAACCTTGAAAGTGCTCTCTTCTATGTCTCAATACATACTTCATACGTCCCTAATCACCCCACATTCGTCCCTTTATACTTGAACGTCCCTATTAACCTATATACTGTCCCTATTCACACCTTTTCCGTCCCTATTAACTTCCAACTTAGCCCAAATCTCAAGTCCTCTTTATTTCCTCTTAAAAAATAAAAACAACTAAAAGCCTGCAGTCTTTTTTTCAGATATGTTCTAAAATAGTTAACGATTAAACAACAATTTATTCATTAGAACACCGAAAAACATAATTTTTAGATAAAGTTTTAAGGAACAAAAAATAGCACTGTTTGAAGACGTCAATCGAAACTCAATTTTTAATATTTTTTATTCAACTTCAAGCTAAGTCACTATTGTTACCCGAAAAAATAATAATTATACTATAATTTAAGTAAGATATATGTTCGCATTTACGTTTAGTATTTGTAAATTAAGTTCATGAATAACATTTTTCGTTTCGTCCCTATTCACCCGCCTGTCCCAATTTATCCCGTTCTACGGTATTTGTTTCAAAAATTCATCACAATCATTGCTTTTTTTACTATACAATAGGTAATGTAATGAGAACATATTAATTTTTTTGCAAATAAAATCATTTTCATGTATTAAAGTACTGGCATGTAGTAATTTTTCTTTTTTTGATTCTGTCAAAAAATCTTCCACCACTCTTGTCACTGTATCAATACTTTTGTTTGTTATTTTCATTGAAGATCCAACCTTTGCTTGAAGATCCAACGATCCACGCACCCAATAGCATCATCACCGTACGATTCTCTTGTAGATCTGTGAACAAAAACAATAAAGTCTTAATTTGAAAATAACATCGGGAATAAAACATAACCTAACACTTTCCAATATTATTGTTTTACTAATTAGGTATACCTGACACTTACACACAAAAACAGTATAATATAACAAGTAATACTTACATTGATATTTTAACATTCCGGAATCCGGCAGAACAGAAATCTGAGTTACATGCAAAGAACTTTGCAAACATCATTGAATCAATTTTTAGCAGATTCGCATTATCTGCCTATCTAACAGTTTCGGTACAGAAAAGCATACTTATGTTATATCTGAAAATATCAATTCTGTTAAAAAAAAAATATTGAAAAGATATTACTTAATATAGTTTCTTTAAGTTATTTTCTTACCTAGAACAGTACAGTAATAGCTTTACAGAAGCAAGTTATTGACAAAATTTTACCATTTTTTTCAATTACAATATGCTTTGCTGCTACTATTTTCAATCTCATATTTGTCTTATTTGAATAAAAATTTATTTCATTTAATTATTATGTCATTCACCATAAACGAAATTCAAATAACCTAAACCCCTGTGTCAAATTCGAATAAACAGTATAAACGAACAAAACAATTCAAATTTTCAAATTTCTACCACATTCATATTTTAAATTCAATTGTTATAAATTAATGATTTATTTACATATTAAATTTATCAACATAATTACCTATTTAACATTTGAATGCAATCTAAATGTAATATAATTAATACTTATAAATTTTTATTGAAAAATTTAATGTCATAAAATTTTCTTAGAATACTTATTTAAAAATCATAGTTATCTTAGATATTTTTATTACTTATGTGTCAAAATACATAATGTGTCCTTTATACAATTAAATAAAAAATCTGTCAACATTTTTTCAACTTAATAATAAAATAAAAAAGAAATTTAAACGGAAGTTATATTTTCAGCAAATTTTAGTGAAATTTAAAAATATCTACAAAAAATGAATTAAATTACATAAGGAATATTACATAAAATATTCCTTACACTTTACGCTTTATAGTATATTGTGGAAATGGCCACATATCAATTTCAAATTGTCATCACATAAAAACACAAAACTTAGAGCTTTTTTAAAAAAATAACATGAGATAGAAACACGTATGGATCCTGGGTGAGGGAGTGGAACAAATGTATATCGTCGATTGTCTTGCTTAAAAAAATTTTTTCATTACATATCACTCAAAAAGTTTCCTTTTTGAAAATGTACCATTTTAAAAATTGAAATGGAGATAGTTTGTCCATATAATAAAAAAAGACAACAAATATCCTTTTGGAAATTTTTTAATCCATTTCTAACAAATTTCTTAATTTTTCTCTGGTATTAGTTTACGTAAAATAATAATTTAAACACTTATCATACCTAGATTTTGCTCATCTTTCCGATTTTATAAAAAAAAAATTAAAAAAGTTGTTTAATTCTGACAGAAAACTTAGTCTTTTGACAAAAAACGCCCGAAAAACCTACTTCTGGGCATCCGATGTGTCTGGCTAAAGAACTTAGCCAAGCCAGATCAAAATTGAGTCTCCATACGAAATTTCATAAGCATTAAACGTTTCGTTCGAAAGTTATCGTGGCGACACATTATATATATATATATATATATATATATATATATATATATATATATATATATATATATATATATATATATATATATATATATATGTATATATATATATATATATATAAATTTTAGTGAATATCATTTTCGTTGTCTGGGGACCTCAAAACATATTTCTGTTATGGTCCCGGGCTTAGGTCGTGTCATCACACCTGCCGTAAAAGCTGAATTTCCATTTTTGGAAATTCGCTAAAAATAAATAAATAAATAAAATATTTTTGTATTGTTAAGTCATGGTATTAATCGTAAAAAAAATTCATCCCCATTCCCCCATCCTATCCATCCGAAAAAAAAATTGTGAAAACTGACTATTTTTCGGCAAATCACACTGTGATGGTACCTTAATACATTGGTTTTCACTACCTTGGTCATTATAAAATAAATATATTTTGTATAAGTGTGTTGAATCTCGCGGGCCAAAAGAAATTCAAGGCGGGACACATGCGGCCCGCGGGCCATGGGTTGGCCACCCCTGATCTAGATGCATACCTAGGTATTTAGCTTCAGTAACTAATGGTAACACCACATCATTCAAACTAACTGCAGGGCAGGTTCCTTTTCTCATAGTAAATGTAACTTGCACTGATTTCGTTTTATTTACTCGAATGCGCCATTTATGTAACCATTGCAGTATTCGACGCTAGCTAGATTGTAACTTTTGTGATGCAACATTTGGATCTCCATCAATAGCTAGTATAGCAGTATCATCAGCAAATGTTACAGTAGTATTTTCTTCATCAACCGACAGATCTGCAGTATATATAAGATAAAGACCAGGCCCTAGAACACTACCTTGTGGTACACTGGAACGAATTGGACAGTGGCGTCGCAAGCCGAAAAAGGGGAATGAGAAAATTACTTTTTGCGAGGCCTTCTTCAATTTCCTATTTGAAATTTCTCTTTTGAAAATTAGGCGACGACCAAAAAAAAAGAAACATAATCACTTTTGCGAGGCCCCTCTTCACATGTTTTTTTTCAAATCAGCCTCCCTGAAGATTAAAAAAAAATAAAGTAAGAAAAACGCAACTTAGCAACCCGATGACTAGTTTTTGATTTGATCACTTTATCGTTTTCCGTACGGGTTTTAAGGCACTGAAAAATTTTAATATTAGAATAGAGCAAACATACGATATACCATCCATACTCCCTGCTGATTTAATAATATGTTACACTTTATGTTAGGGCACATCATATACAATGATGGCTAAGTAAAGTCTTGTATCACACGTTTATGTTTACTGACATGCTAAGCAAAAAGGGCATAATATAGTAGAGTCACAGTGATAATATGGGCTTATGATAATATGAACCTATATACATAATATGGATAGTAAATCATTAAAACTGTAGTCCTTATATCTACTTCTAAAAACGTAGATTTTAATTCTTTGTAACGTTTGAATGAAATGGTCTTTTCCTTTGGGATTCCTATTATTCATAAATGCTTATACCTATTGTAACGATAGTCGTAACGACAGTTAGGTCTAAATAGAGGTATTTATTCTAAATCAAAACCTAAATATATTTAAGTTAAAATTATTGAGCTCATAACCGGGCGCGACATCTTGTATTGGATTACCGCACAAGTATTTTATTTTCAAATTAGTGAACGTATTGGTTCGTATTCTTGTTAATTCATATTACATATTGTAAAATCAAAATTTAGAAAAATCTAGATAATTATATAAGTTCAATCTGATAAAACAACGACTTCCTGCACCAAGATAAGACCAAAAAACCAAACGTTGTGGATTACGAATATGAGCTACATATCCGTATAAGTCAAAACAAAAACAAAATGAAAAAACAAAATAAAAAACATCACAAAGTGAAGATCAAAAATCAAAAGATCAAAATAAATTTTTTAAAGTATCTTACATGTTTCGGCCCGTGGCCATTTTCAAAGATTATGGCAAAAGTCAAAATATAAAAGAAAATTATTATTAAGTTGAAAATTTTTAGAAAGGGTCAACGATTCCAGAACATTCTATGTCAAAATAAATGATTATAAATTCAACCCACGTTGTTAATTTTGTTAATATTAATTGTTACCGATGTGGTTTAATATTTTTAATCAGCTTTTAACTAGTGTTTCAAGAAAATTTTCAAAAAATTTCAATAATTTAAATCTGAAGTGGTTTATTTTATGGCTGTATATTATGATTAATCGAATTATTTCGACCGTTGGGTCGATTTGTGGTGGTTTTGATACCTCGTTTTCTTTGCTTTCCGTTGTTCTTATCAACTGGGTGTGGCTTGAATTTATAATCATTTATTTTGACATAGAATGTTCTGGAATCGTTGACACTTTCTAAAATTTTTCAACTTGATAATAATTTTCTTTTATATTTTGACTTTTCCATAATCTTTGAAAATGGCCACGGGCCGAAACATGTAAGATACTTTAAAAAAAAAATTATTTTAATATTTTGATTTTTGATCTTCACTTTGTGATGTTTTTATTTTGCTTTTTCATTTTGTTTTTGTTTTGACTTATACGGATATGTAGCTCACATTCGTAATCCACAACGTTTGGTTTTTTGGTCTTATCTTTGTGCACGAAGTCGTCGTTTTATCAGATTGTATTTAATCTACCTGCAGTTGAATATTTTAAGTAATTATATAAGTTGTTTGTACTATAAAGTTACATAGGAATAATAACAATTAAAAAAAATCAAGATAGAGGGGGGCAAGATTTCTTTTTGGACCTCAAGATAGAGGGGGGAAAGATTTTTTTTAAAAAAAAAAAGCTGACACTCTCTTGGAGAGACTCGAATATACTCTTCCTCAAGTGGTACACCTGAAAGGGTATCCAAGAATGGGTTAAAAATTATAAATTTTTTAAATAAAAAAAAAAAATGTGTAGTCGAGTAATAATTAAATGTTTCTAGTTTGAAAACGATTTATGAATTTTATCAATAAGTAATATTGTTGAAACATCATCTTTAATTGAAACATTTCAAGTTGAGTATTCAAACATGTATTTTTTAAGTTTTTTTTCTTTTTTTTTAATAAAAGGATTCACTTATCAGGCTTATTTTTTACTCGAAATTTTAATTACTTGCATAATGTATACGTGCTTCTGATTTCTTTCAAAATGTAGTATTCAAAAATATATCGATTTCAAGGGCTAGCGACTTTAATTTTTGAAAATTTATTTTTTAATTAATGTACCATTAAATCTTTGGAAACTTGATAAGTCAAAATTTTTTTTCTCATTTTCATTTAGAAAAATCATTGAATATTAAACTTAGGCAAATTCTAGACCAATGTAATTTATTTTGAAATTAATGTACCTTAAATCTTTATAAATTTATTTTCCGATAGAGGAAACCTACCTAAAATTTTTTTGGAATTAATTTAATATTAAATATAAAAAATTTTATTTCTAATGATTGTATTGTATTTTGAGTATTTTGGAACTTTGTATAGAATCCAATCTATTTGTCGAAAGAAAAAATTTAAATATTTTTGTAATAATGTGAACATTAGTCTATAAGTTTAAAAATTTAAGAAATTAACGTTATGTACGCGTCGGTCACACACGTAGGGTTACGCTTTAGTTTAGGTTCAGGACAATTTTATTCTGGTGGAGTTACTATTTTATTGATACTATGGTGTCAAAGCTTCCATCGCGACATATTGTGTAAATCCATAGTCCAGTAGCTCGTGCCACTTTTAATGTCGTAAGGTTTAAGTATTTAGGTTAAAAAAATTAACGTCGTTTGGGTAAATACAATAATTAAAAGAGAACGTAGGAAAATATAGAAAATTTACGAAACACAAATATCTACTGACCAATACAAGTATGCTATAAAATTTTAAAGAAAATTAATTAATGATTAGGTTAGGTAGGTATCCTTAAATTACAATTAGTATGCAAACTTTAGGAAGTTAATAGAAAATTAGGAGAAAATTTGAGTGAGAGAAAAGTTAATAAAAATTTAACTGGTTTACACTTTGTTAGAGTCACTATGCAAAGTTAATTTGTTATTTCAAAATAGCACCAAACACCATGTAGCTAAGAAAGTATAAGAGTATGCGAAATGATTACTTATCTAAAGATTTCCACTATAAAGATGGTATTAAATGGGCTTTAGAACGTTGAAGCTATGGTGGTTGTCCCAAGGTTGAAGCGAACTCATGGCATGCGGATACAATTCACATGAAAAGGCGACAACTCCAAATTTAAACTATTAGCGAGTCAAGTGCTTCCTGGATTTGTCCATTAAAAGTAACACATGATTTCAGGTTAACAAACTTCCACAATTGCGACTGCCATAATCGAACAACTGATATTTATAACGTAGTTTACCTCCAAAACTATCTACCTATCGCGAGTAGTAATACCAACTTGAAAAAGATGCAATAAATTTAACACAGCCAAAATACAGCTCGCGCCAGCAGCGAAAGTACTGTGGGCGGCAACAAAATAAGTACAATAAAATTAACTTTGAAAATTAGCAATTTTCTTTTAATATTTGAAAACGTTGTACAGAACGTAACACCCTTAACGACCGGTTAAAAAAATTTTTTTAAAAAAAAAAATTTTTTTTGATAGTAAGATTAGATATCCTAAGAGCAGTTAAGTGATTTCTATTTTTATCAAAGATGTGTTTGCTAAATTTGGGCGTCAAACTGAATAATCTTACCAAAATTTCAGCATTTTCGCATAGTGCTGTAGGTACAAAAAAATGTGTAGTAGTGACTGAACGGAATATAAAGGATAAAAGGCAAGTTTTTTGTGAAATAGAGTTTTTTTAAATTGAAATTAGTTGTTTCAATTGAAATTCGTTTCTTGTTGAAATTCGTTGTACTTTTCAGGTTACTAATGAAGAGAATTTGCTTAACCTGAGTCTGACAACTCAGACATAAATCCGAATAATGGCAATAATAATTAACTAAACTAACTTACTAAACTAAATTTATCTGAGACAAATATAAATTCAATTAATTTTATTAAATTTGAGATTTAGCTCAAATATAGAGCCGCCTAAACGTTTTGCTTTGCAAAATTGAATATGGGTAATGGAACAAGGATTAGCCGGTCAGCCAGAGATCACTCGTAAAACAGAAAAAAAATTATGTAAGTCCCCGCAATACTAAATTATAGTGGTCGGCCGGACCTACGAATAGAAAAGGCAAGGTAAATCGTTGTGCTGTAAGAACATAATGTTTGGTCAGCCCACAACGAACGAAATACAAAGAAAGGGAAAAA
This sequence comes from Brachynemurus nebulosus, assembly GCA_035578155.1. Lineage (NCBI taxonomy): Eukaryota > Metazoa > Arthropoda > Insecta > Neuroptera > Myrmeleontidae > Brachynemurus > Brachynemurus nebulosus. Next base: position 68,398,985 of record JAPWDM010000001.1, on the reverse strand, counting down.
AAATTGAGTGAGTCTCCCTGAAAATAGCATAATCACGAACCATTTTCAATTCCCATTGACTAGAAATACAAGAAAACAAAAAATAAAACTATTAAAGGTAACAACAGAAAAAAATACAACGAACTCAATTTAATAAGTGACTATTGAAATTATTTAGGTAGAAATTGTAGTAATATGAACACACAAGTAAAACCCTGAAAAACCTAAATTTTAAATTACTAATGAATTGCAAAATTTATAGTTTAATTTAAATGACATTGTTCCCACAATGCCTTGCTCTGTTATAAAATCGGGTTAAACTAATTCCGAAAAATTAGCCACAGAGCCTTCATTTCGATCAGACGTAAGCCGGACGAAATGGTAGCATAATAAATTAAATTATTACTATTTTATAAGCTAAATTATAAGCTAATTATGATTACTAAATGATAAACTAATTTTAGTGCTAATTAACCCTAATTAAATTTTAGTATATAAATGTAATACATAAAGGTAAAGAAAACGTAATGATTCTATTATGAAAGGTAAATGCAAAATAAGGTAAAGATAACGTAAATTAGAGAAATACTAATATTAAATGACATAAATTCTGTTTATGTGATGCCCCAAGTAATGTTAGTCAACATTAGCAAAGACCCTTCGTTTCGATCAAGTTGACACCTGACGAAACGGAAGATACTAACTAAATCTTAACTAATTTTAATCAGAAAATATAAGTAAGGTAAAGATAATGTAGGTAACGAAGAGAAAAAAATATAAATATACAAAATTAAGTGACATGATTTCAAATTCATGTCATGCCCCAAGCAACATCGCGAAATGTTAACTAAAGGCCTTCGTTTACCTTCAGGAAAAAAACCTAAGGAACGGAAACGTAAATATAATTAAATAGAAACAAATTATTCGAGTATGAATCCAAAGGAAAGTTTTTGTCGTACGACACGTAAGGTAACTGTAATTTTAAGTAAGGCGTAAAATTATAAAAAAAATTCGTTAAGTGCGTGTTTTTTACACGCACTAAGTAATGTCACCTCAGTGAAAGTGTTAATTTATGATTTTTTGTTAACTCTATAGTTGTTAACTCTACAGCCCTCTTGCGTTTATTCAGTATGGATGTACAACTCTATAATTATTCAATATGGATATACAACTCTATAATAATGTTTCCCCCACTATTATCAGACAACGATATTAATATGTCATCCTTCGATGACATAAAAAGGCAGAGGTAGTTGAATTTTAAATGTAATAGAGATTAGCGTAAATACACGTTTATTACACCTAGAAAAAGCGCCCAATGACCACTGAATCAAAATAGATAGCAATGTAAAGGAACGATATATTTCATTTTATTAAGGGCAATAATATAAGTTGAATGTAAGTTAACTTTGGTGACAAATAGAGGTTACAATGGGAGTAATTTAGACGAACAGATGGACTATAAATGTTAAAGTCAAGGGTAAAAGACGAACGGACGGACTAAAAGACAAAAAATGAGAATAACTAACTAGAAAAAAAATGACTGTCACCATAAATAATTATAAATGATAAGAGTCATTTGTATCATGATAGAGTCATTTAATCGCAATTTTTCGAGGATTCTTACCCCCCCCCCCCTATGGAAAAAATTGTAATTGTTTGTCTGGCCAACTGCCAGATTCTGCATGCCGAGGCAGCGCGGCAAGATAACTGATGGACGGACTGATAGCAGACGACGGACTGAATGTAAATTAGGTAAAAGGTAGTCACCAAATATTATAAAATGTAACAGTGTATTTACGTACAATAAAAAGGGAATAATTAAACATAGTGAAAAAATAAGAAATAATAGGAAAAATAACAAAGGAACGTAAATGATAGGTAAATTAGATAATTATGGACTAGTAAATTAATTTTTACTGTTGGCGCTCAACGAATGATTTTAACATAGACATGGTATGTGCCTAAATTTTTACCATCGATGGATACTAACTCGTAACGGTTGTCAGAAAATTTATTAGATATTTGACAAATTTAGGTGCTAATTTGGAGCTAAAGTATTCACCAGCACTTGATAATGGAAAATGTCTTTTCCAAACACCTATATTATATGAAACAAAATGGTGACGTAAATTGTATCTATCATCGCTACTTTCCTGAGAGTTAGCAATACATTCACGAACAATACGACATGCATTCGATAAATTACGTATACGTTCAGGACAGTTATTGAGGTCAATGTCGAAAGGTACAAGATTTTGAAATGATGGGGTACCTAATAATTTAAATTCACAATCGAACATAAGATATGTGGGTGAAAATTGCGTAGTGTGATGTACTGTGGAATTTATAGCGAAGTTAAAAGCGTCTAAATTCGAATCCCAATCTCTTTGGTTTTCGTTAATATATGAAGCAATTAGGGTTTTTGCGGTTTGAATAGCACGTTCAGCGGGATTACTCTGTGGATGGTATTTAGGAGAAAGCTGAACCTGTACATTGTGGTCTTTGAAATACTGTTGTACTGGACCAGATACGTACTGTGTACCATTGTCAAAAATTATGGTATCACAAAACCCAAAAGTAAGGAATACCTTATCAAATATTTTTAAGATATTTTTCGTGTTTGCTTCACGAAGTGGAAAAATTAATGTAAATTTCGTGAACAAGTCTGAGATTACGGAAATATGACGATTTCGGTTAGTAGACATAGGATATGGACCTCCGAGATCACTACATAGAACTGACCAAGGTTTATTGATAATTCGCTTACCCATAAATCCAGCAGGTAACTTACGTTCGATTTTGTGCTGAGCACAAACCTGACATAATCGACAATAACGTAGAACGTCAGCCGGAACCGAACCAAAATGGCCGGAAGTCACACTATCGTGACATTCACTCAAGCGTTTGTATGGAGTGAAGTGGGTAACACTAACTTCCAAAGATCTTCATCTATATTTAGTGGGTTAATAGGTGTACAGAATTTGATAATTTGCCATCTTCAATTTCCCAGTGGGAAAATTTGTCGGAAAACCGTTCAACATTAGCTAACATTCTCTGATACCAACGGTCATAATGAATATTAGTTACCTCAATCAAGTTAATGTCGGTAGGTATGCGAGATAAACCGTCAAGCAACGTATGGGATGATCCCTTTCTATGTACAATGTTGAAATCGTATGACTGCAATTAAAGACTCCAGCGTGCTAGTCGACCTGAAGGGTTTTTCAAGTTGTGTAACCACTTCAACGCAAAATGATCCGTTACAACCGTAAGACGGGTGGCTTCAACGTAACCTCGAAATTTATTAATGGACCACAGATGGAGAGTAGCTTCTTTTCGGTTACAGAAAAGTTACTTTCATTTTTAGTAAGCGCGCGGGAAGCGTATACAATTACTTTTTCCTGACCATCAGATGTTTGTTGCGTTAAACAATACCGAGATCATAGTTGGACGCATCGCAATGTATCGTATATGGTAAATTCGGATCCGGACAGCTAAGTATGGGTGGTGATAACAAACATTTTTTTAATTAGTCAAAAGGTTTTTGGATGGTATCGTCCCAATTCCACTTACAATTTTTCCTCGTAAGTTTAACTAGAGGAGCAGCAAGTTCCGAAAAATGTGAAATCTATCGACGGAACCACGATACTATTCCCAAAAATGAACGGACTTGTGTTACTGATTTAGGTATTGGATAAGTGGCAATTGCACTGGTCTTATCGGAATCAACTCGTATACCTGAGGAATTTATTTCAAAACCAAGATATTTAATTTCGCGTTTCGCGAAATGGCACTTATCTAAAGGAAGCGTCAGATTTGCTGCTTTCAAACGAACTAGCACCTCATATAAAGTTTTGATGTGTTCATCAAAAGATGCATTAGCGATGACTATATCATCAAGGTACACAAAGACATATGGTTCGAGACCAGGACCTAAAATAGTATCCACTAAACATTGTTGAGTAGCAGGGGCATTGGTTAATCCAAACATCATTCGTTTTGGCTGAAATTGGCCACGTCCGGGTACAGAAAATGCACACTTAAGACGGCTATTAGGGTCTAAGGGGTTGGCCAAAAGGCGGACTTAAGGTCTAACGTAGTGAACCAACTCGCATTACCTAAACAGTCAAGTATCTGATGCATAAGTGGTAGTGGATAAGCATGTTTTTTTGGTAACTGCGTTAAGTTTACGGAAATCAAGGCAAAACCGAAACTTAGGATTTCCATCAGTGGATTTCTTATTAACTACCACAATCGGATTGTTCCAGGGACTCTGAGCGGCTTCTATAATATCCAAAATTAACATTCTATCAACCTCTTGATTGATAAAATCGTGGATAGGTTTTGATACAACATAATTGCGCTGTTTAATTGGTTGAGCATCGCCAGTATCGATTTTGTGTACAATAGCAGATGTGCAGGGCAAGTTATCGGATTGTGGAAAGCTTCTGATTAAATCTGCTAATTTACGCTGTTGGTCATCTGTTAATGATTGATTTTGCTCTCTCTAGTGAACAAATATCAGAACCGACGAACTGATATGTGTTACGAGCAAAGTCGACCGAAATACAAAATTTTTTGATAAAGTCCACTCCTAATAAAAGATCATTGGAGAGACCTTCAATAACAAGCGTAGGTACAGTGTAAGTACGATTATGAAATTTATACGAGATAAAAGCTTTTCCTTTTATTTCGCAAGACGAACCATTTGCAACAGTGATCTGAGTAAATGGGCTTAACTTACATAATGGTGGAAGATTATGTTTAATTTGCTCGTAAAATTTTGAACTAATTGCTGTTACGGCAGCTCCGGAGTCAATTAAGCCGACGACTTTACGTCCAGAGATATACAGACGGACGTAAGGACGAGAGTCGTTATTGACTATAACAGATGAGTACGTCGGATTTTCACAATTATTGCTAGCTGGTGGTTGAACACAAAATTCGTGAACCGTAGACAACCATGAAGTCCATTCTTCAGAATCACGCCTCATCGAACGAATCGATTTGTTAACTGAAGGAGGCGACCGACGGTTCAAGCAGAAGCCTACTTGGCGTTCAAAGATTGATTACATTTGGAGCATGTCCTAACAGTGACGTTAGGGGCTTCACAGCGCTAGCAATAACGGGTTTTAGGTTTTTCGCAATCACAAAAATGATGGCCTTCCTGGCGGCAGTTAAAGCATTTCATTGATGAGACAAAACGTACTGACTTGTTAGGAACGTTACTCGTAGATGATCGAGACGTCGACGGAAAACTAGGTGATGTACTATTTACACGAGGTGATACGTGTTCTGCTTTTACTCGGTCAAGCTGTGCACAGAGTGTGTACAGTTTGTCCATAGTGTCACAGATGCCAATGGACACTAATAAGCTATTATCTTTTGATAAAGCGGAGGTAATGATTTCTATTTTACGTGAGTCATCGGGTTGTACCGAAAGCTTTGAAAATAATTGCTTAAGGCGAATAAATAGATCTACCGTCCTTTCCGTAGGGCCTTGTTTAATATTATAAATATTCTTCCAGATGGCGTCATTGGAAGTAGACAGACCGTAATGTCTGCGTAAAGAATCGAAGGGGTCCCACGACTGTAGGTCGGGTTTAGTCGCTCGGTACCAATTTAATGCCGAACCCTCAAATAGATCTACAGCAGAGACGAAAAGACCGTAATGTGACACGTGTCGTGCTTCTGCCAATTCATGAACACTGTCTATAAACTCTTGAACTGCCATAGGAACGTTAGCAGTGATATGCCTAGTACGCTCCAATAGTTCGGAGTCTAGGTACAAAAATGATTTCTCTAGTAAAGTAGCTTGCTCAATGAGAGGCACTGAGTTATCATCTCTGTAACGATGGGTTTTAACGAGGTTTAATTTACGTAAGAAATGTGCAATTCAATTAGAAAGGCATTTATATTCTAGTGACTCCTCCGTACCGACAAACAAACGAACTTCAGAGCACAACTGAGTGTATTTGGCCTGTAATGTGCCAATTTCACCAACTAATGGTGGGGCAAAAGTTTGATCTATTTCTAAGCCTGAGTTAAGTAAAGCAGACATCTGTCTGGCAGTAAGAGCTGTGGCACTACGACCATGACGTAAAAGTTCATAAGCGAGTTCGTCTCGTTTAGGACCAACAAAGCTTACATGTGTGTCCATATATAAGAAAAAAATTCAAAATATTCAAAATATAAACACACAGACAGACGAGAAAAGGAAATAGGATAAATAAAGAAAGGTAATTAGAAAAAGTCACTTACGAAATTGCTGAAGTCAATAACAGATTCATACTCAAAATATCGAATTCCATTTTAGGCAATAAAATCCGTAATAACCATAATAACGATAATAGCCGTAATCACCAATCGGACTCCTTACAGTTCCAAAATTGGCCTACCTAAAATTAAAAAATGTTAATATCAAGAAAATACAAAAGTCACAAAAGGTAGAAAAAAATACAAAAGTTTAGGAACAGTCTGAAATTTTCGGGCACCTAAGATGGCCGCGCCAAATAAATTTGTTTGGTAATTCAAAGTAAATAAAAGAAATTTATTTAAAATTAAATTTTCAAAGTTTGTATTAAGAAAATTTCTTATTGCACTGAAAAAAAAAAGGTAGGAAAATTTTAAATAATAGATATTGTTTAGTTCAAAATTAAAATTTTTTTTGCCTTAGCTTGCCTAGCTCAGTCGTACATGTATTATTTTTTTTATTTAATTGTTTAATTGTACATTTCTTATACAATGTCAGGGTCGGGAGGGTCACTTAAGATTCTTCCAAATACAAAGTTTTATTACTTAAGATTCTTCCCAATACAAAGTTTTACAAAAAAAAAAGGTAATTGAGTGATAAAATTATTTTGAACAAATAAATAATTAATAATAATTTCTTGTTTCAATAACAATTAACAATATAAATAAATTATTAAAATTTAGGAAAATGTTAAATGGTCACAATTTAGTTTAGAAATAAATTACATAATATTAAAAGTTTTGTCAGTCAGTAAATATTTTAGTAAAATATAAAAAAAGAACGAGAAAAAATGATCATTACGTAAAAAAGTATAGAGAATTTACGAAATACAATAATTAAAAGAGAACGTAGGAAAATATAGAAAATTTACGAAATACACATATCTACTAACCAATACAAGCATGCTATAAAATTTTAAAGAAAATTAATTAATGATTAGGTTAGGTAGGTATCCTTAAATTACAATTAGTATGCAAACTTTAGGAAGTTAATAGAAAATTAAGAGAAAATTTGAGTGACAGAAAAGTTAATAGAAATTTAACTGGTTTACACTTTGTTAGAGTCACTATGCAAAATTAATTTGTTATTTCAAAATAGCACCAAACACCATGTAGCTAAGAAAGTATAAGAGTATGCGAAATGATTACTTATCTAAAGATTTCCACTATAAAGATGGTATTAAACGGGCTTTAGAACGTTGAAACTATGGTGGTTGTCCCAAAGTTGAAGCGAACCCATGGCATGCGGATGTAATTCACATGAAAAGGCGTAAACTCCAAATTTAAATCATTAGCGAGTCGAGTGCTTCCTGGATTTGTCCATTAAAAGTAACACATGATTTCAGGTTAACAAACTTCCACAATTGTATAATATGCCACTCAATGTTCCCATTTGACAAGTTTTACTCAAACTGTCACATAATTTTGTTCCAAAACTCCTGTTATAAGAAAGTCCGATCAGGATTACAAAAAAAATTAAGTTAAAATGAGACTGCCATAATCGAACAACTGATATTTATAACGTAGTTTACCTCCAAAACTATCTACCTATCGCAACAAATGCAACAAATTTAACACAGCCAAAGTAGAGCTCGCGCCAGCAGCGAAAGTACAGTGGGCGGCAACAAAATAAGTAAAATAAAATTAACTTAGAAAATTAGCAATGTAACGTACAACAAAAAACGTATATATATATATATATATATATATATATATATATATATATATATATATATATATATATATATATATATATATATATAATCATTTTAAATATTGAAAAATATTTAAAGTTTAAATTACTTTGTCAATTTCACGAAGATAAAATTATTTTATACTATTATTTATTTATTTTCTAGATGCATACCTACATATAAATGTTGATGTTTTAAAACATATTGATGTTTTAAGTCATCTGTTGATTCATTGTCATCTGTTGATTCATTGTCATCTGTTGATTCATCGTTTTGTTGTAATAGTTACGTTTTAAATTTAGTTTTACGTTTTATACTTAAAGACTTTAAGTGCGGCATATTTATACTTTTTATTTCATTTTTTTATAGGTATTTATAATATGTAACATGTGTTTATGTATATAATATATGTAAAGTGTATGTACTTATTATCTGTTACCTCTGGTTATCATAGTAATGTGAACGAAATTCACCGCTTACCTTCATTTCAGTTACGCAATATTATAAGAGAGGTGCTAATTATTAAAAAAAAAAATTTTTATAAACCGCCACTGGTCTGGGTGGCTTAAATAAGGCATTTACGTCATAAAAAAAATAATATTTATCATGCTATCTTTGACGTTTAGCGGTAAATTTTAACCATCAATTTATTTGTCGCACTACGTATCTATTATTTATTTATTGCAAAATATTACAAACATTTTCTTTTCAAATATCACTGAATAATTAATAATATTATATTATAATGATTTAGTTCAACAAGTACAGTTTTACAAAAAAAAATTATTTTTGTTGCAGGATTGGATAAAATGAATATAACAAAAAAGAACAAATAAATATCTTCGAGCGGCATGAATCATTCAACATTTCAATATGATAATAAAGAAAATACTGGAAACTACACATATATATTTGAGATTCTCATTTCTGAAAATCAAACATTAGATTCAATTAAAATTGATACCAATGGAACAACACTGATGAAACTATTAGTCAATTTAAAACGAGAGCATATTGTGTTGATTTTTGTGTTGTTTTTATTTTCGTTTGCGACAGTGTTTGGAAATATGTTGGTTATACTGGCAGTTATCCGCGAACATTATTTACATACGGCAACAAATTACTTTATAACATCACTAGCTGTGGCTGACTGTTTGGTTGGCCTGGTAGTAATGCCTTTTAGTGCCCTTTATGAAGTTTTAGAACATACTTGGTTTTTTGGAATAGACTGGTGTGACATTTGGCGCTCATTAGACGTCCTTTTTAGCACAGCATCTATTTTAAATTTATGTGTGATATCTCTTGACAGATATTGGGCAATAACGGATCCATTCACCTATCCAACGCGAATGAGTCGAAAACGTGCTGCGCTACTAATTGCTGTTGTATGGATTTGTTCTAGCGCAATTTCATTTCCAGCTATATTATGGTGGCGAGCAGTGCGTATGAACAAAGTGCCAAAACTTAAATGTCCATTTACAGAGCATACAGGTTATTTAATATTTTCGTCAATAATCTCATTTTATTTACCGTTGTTTGTAATGGTTTTTACATACTATAAAATATACAGAGCAGCTATTGTACAGATGAGTAGTTTAAAATTAGGTACCAAACAAGTGATGATGGGATGCGGTGAACTGGAATTAACATTACGTATACACCGTGGTGGTACAACACGCATACAAAATAAAAGCATTAGTAGTTCACATTTAGAATCAACAGGGATACACACAGTCGATTCAGAAGATGTTTTTCCACATAAAAGCTCCAATGGCAGTGATGTAGAATTATTGACAACCATACAGAATTCTAAATTATTACGTATGAAATCGTCTCGTATTCTAACAAATACAATCCAAGGAAAAAACTTCTCATTAAGTCGTAAACTGTCAAAATTTGCAAAAGAAAAGAAAGCTGCAAAAACATTGGGTATTGTGATGGGAGTATTTGTGATATGTTGGCTGCCTTTTTTTGTCGTGAATTTGCTGTCGGGATTTTGCATGCAATGCATTCACCACGAGCGTTTAGTATTAGCCATTGTCACGTGGTTAGGATGGACAAACTCAAGTATGAATCCTGTTATATACGCCTGCTGGAGTCGTGATTTTAGGAAGTAAGTATTCTTACGTATTTGTTGAACATTTAACAGTATAAAAAATTAGTTTTCAGAATATTTGTTAAATTTTAAAATTTTTATTCCTTGGTCGTTTTCAACAAAAAATTGCATCAAATACATCAAATCAATCTATTTCTATATACATACAGTGTCTTTGATAAAGTTCGTTTCAAATGAGGAAATTATTTATTATTGATATTTTGAATTATAAATATAATGGGTCTATTTAATAAAACAAAGTAAAACCATTTTAAGTAGTTACTTATACAGAGAAGGGAATACTTTTAAGTATGTATTACTTCATTTTACTTAAATAAAAGATACCTTTTACATAAAAGTAAATACCGGAAAAAAACTTAAACATTAAGAGTGAATTTTTTGAGAGTTGCCATTTTTATTACAGCCAAACCGTTGATTTAATCGAAAAATTGTTCAAATAAGAGTTGTAGAAATCGACGGGGGTAACCGATTGCTATAGTCAGGAGCTTTATAGCTCTTATGGTTTTCAAACTATGATACAAACTTATAGATTTTTAAATGAGACTATATATTAATTTTTCGATAAAACTGATGTAATGCATTAATTAACAGCATAAATGAGCAAAAAAATTTTTTTACTCAAGTTTAATTTTTTAATTGTCTTTAATTGATCAGTTAGGCGGTAAAAATATGCATATGTACTTGAGGGCTACTTCAACCGATAGTGTTCTGGTTGGTTACATTTCCGTTACATCCAAGAAAAGAACTTTTTCCAGTACCATTTATACCAAGAAAAGAACTTTTCCATACCATGGTATAATATATATTTGCTGGTATGTTTGCTGGTACATGTGCTACCATCTGTGATCGATTTTTCGGAATACAATATAATTCTAAGTAATGTTCAATTTTATCAACATAGTTTAATATACTTTATATTTTGCAAATTCCTAAGGTTCAGTTTTTTGATGTTGGAATCTCTGATTTTCTTTCTTTTTTTGTAACATTATCTATTGCATAATACTTCTCACTGGTAGTAAAAGGTCCGGCATTTTGGGACAAAAAATTTTCTCTATGGTTAAAATAAAAGAGTTAAGGATTTACTTATAAATATTAACTTTTACTTGTGAGTAAACACTTGATTTTGGAGAATTATAACAAACGTCAAATTACTTATTAAGTCATTACTTGTATCTATTCAACTAAAAAGAAGAACTAACTGGAATTATGTCAGTAAATACTTCCACACCCAATAAATACGGGAAATTATATGAGTTGACTTTTTTCGTGTAAGTAAGCTCTTGTTTTAAGTAATCACTTATGTTTTATATTTAAGTAAGAACTTAAAAAGTAGGAAGTAAAAGTGAATACTTTTTTTTATTCAATAGACACAAAATCTTACAAAAACAAGGCCTAAAAGCATATTTTTCTGAAACACGATCTGGCCCAAAATTCAAAACAGGCAAATGGACGCCAGCAAAATAAAAATTATATCGTTCTTTGATATGTGCTTATTGCTAAAATCATCACTGCCGTCAAATTATAGAAATAATTATAGACCTTCCAACAAAAAATAATTTAGTTCAAGGGCATGCTACTTAAACTTTGAAGTTTTAATAAATATAATAAAGTATTAACAGTGCTGCATTTACACTAGGGGCACGTGGGGCACTAGCCCCGGGCGGCAAAGTTTGGAATACACGTGATAATTTAGGTTTTTTTCTTTGCTCGCCACTTATTTTCTGATAGGAAAATAAGAAATGGGAGCTGTTTTTTTTTTGCACGACACTTATTCTCTGATATATATATATATATATATATATATATATATATATATATATATATATATATATATATATATATATATATATATATATATGATTTATATATATACTGATACTGATATATATATATATATATATATATATATATATATATATATATATATATATATATATATAAGAAGTTTGGACGGTACGGTGGCGCGCGAATCAGCTATTGCATAGTGGCGCCACGGGAGATGAGTCAGTCAGTCACGTTAGTTCAATGGATGAGGTTGTGTTTACGTGGCTCTACGGAAAAGTCACGTTTTAGAATTTTACGGAAGAGTCAGTTACGAACAGTTAAATACATGTTATTATATACAAATTACTGTTTTTTATCAATGTAATTATTAAGTTAATTAAACATTAAACGTTCAAAAGCAAGAATATGTGTGGTTATTTGTTCAAATTTAATACGTAATTAGTGCATATTCTTACATATATATATATATATATATATATATATATATATATATATATATATATATATATATATATATATATATATATATATATATATATATATATATGTATGTGTATATATATATACTACTCAAAACAAAATAAGGGCCACTCATGTTTTGCTGCATAAGTTTATTTTTATATAAGTTACAGTATAAGGTATGCTTACATTTAATTAAAGAACTAATTTTTTACTAAATAAGATTAATTTTAATAAGATTAAATAAAAAATTAATCCATAATTACATTTTTTTAAGATTTTATCATTTTTATAGTCATTTTTACAGTCATCAACAAACGTTCACGCTTTGAGTAAAAGCACACATTATGCAACTTTTCGGTGGTTTAATATCGAGTATGCCCTCCCCTTTTTAAAACACATTCTTGAAGCCTCCTCGGCATGCTGTCAATAAGATGCCTAACGGTTTCATCAGGAATCTCCTCCCAACATCTTCTCAAGACATCAATCAGTTGTTGTTGGGTGTGCACATCCTCTCCGGCTGCTCTGACTCGCCGTTTTAATTGATCCCAAAGATGTTCTATTGGGTTCAAGTCAGGGCTATTTGCAGGCCATGGTAAAACCTGTATATTAGCCTCCCTAAGGACAGTTGTCGTCGCTCGAGCGGTATGCGCTCGGGCATTATCCTGCATCAGGATAAATCCGTCGGCCGCTCGTTGTGCAAAGGGGATCACATGGGGTCTGACAACCTGTTCGATGTAACTTTGAGCCGTTACAGTACCCTTGTTCAGGAAAACAAGCTCAGTTTTGCCTTGCAAACTAATTCCACCCCAGACCATGACATTAGGACCGCCAAATCTGTCGCGTTCATGAATGTGACGATCAGAAAACCTTTCCCCACTTCTTCTCCACACTCTTACACGTCGATCATCACTAAAAAACTTCACCTTGCACTCATCCGTGAAGAGTACGTGACGCCATTCCTCCAAGCCCCATTCAAGGTGTTCACGTGCAAATCTTAAACGGTTTGCACGATGCGCTCCGGTCAGTTTGGTACGGATTACTGGTCTTCTTGAACGTTGTTGGTCTTCATGCAAACGATTTCGTATGGTCTGATTACTGACAACAGTACCAGTAGATCGATGTAAGCGATTTTGCAGAGTACTTGCGGTAACAGTCGGCTCACGTCGTGCACACAGTCGAATGTAATGGTCTTCACGGGCAGTGGTAGCACGAACTCTTCCTGAGCCACGGCGCCGGGTTACACTACCGGTCTGCTGATACCGATTCCAAACATTTTGAATAGCCCTTCGTGAACAACCCAACTGCAGAGCCACGGAACGTTGAGATTGACCACCCTCAATCATCGTTACGGCTCTGGTAGCAGTAGCTTTGTCCATATGGTGTCGAATTCTCGGCATTATAAAAATAAATGATTGAATAACACGCCAAACTTCAAAAAACAACCTCAGCAATCAATAATCTAGCGGAAACTGATTTAAAATCAAATTCAAAAAAATAAGTAAAACTAACCACTTGACGCTGTGCGAGACAAAAAAACGTTTAAATCTTCCCCTGAACAATAATATTACTTCGCTGAAGCTGACTGCTGTGTGCCCCAAAATATGTTTTTTTTTTGAGCGTCGGGTTTGACAGTGTATAAAACGCACCATCAGTGGGAAAAAGGAAAATTTTTTTGATACTTAAAGGAATGCCTGATAATGTGTAAAAGGTTTCAGATCGATTGTACCCATACCTATATAAGGTTTTCTCTAAAAAAAATTTTGAAAATGGGTTTTATTTAGCTTTTAACTCTGATTAGCCCCTTAAGGTAAAGCTTGACCATAGATATTTGGACTGACTTTTCAGATACGGTAATAATATAATCAGTAGGCTAATATTGATCGTAGTCGGTTATACAGAGAAATCACCACTCACAAAACAGGTAATATTTTTAACACAATTGAACTAAACACTAGCAATAATGTAAATAAACTTTTTGAAAGTTTATGGTTATTAATAACATCCTCTCAAAAAGTTAGTTCGGTTAGTTCAAATGTTTATGGACGAACTTTATAGAAAAATATTATTACAGCAAACTTTAGATTAAACATCAGTTTCTGTTATGCATCAGTGGCTAATATAAGAAAAGTACTGCTGGCATTAGGTAGGTTATAGGGTAAATGCGGGAGAGATACGGTGTCAGGAGAGACGTCGCCAGAGGCATAATTCGTTCGCTGATTTATAGATAGCTCTGCTAATGAATTATGTTTAAAATAGGTTGTTTATTCACGCTGTATATGGTAACATTTATGATTAGTGATCGGTTTAGAAATTATCCAACTTTTTGTTAATGGAGTATTATAAGATGGAGATCTTACTTATATGAGAGGAATTGACAAAATTGGTCAGGAAAATGGTAAATATAAGGCTTTCTTTTTTTACCACTCGTGGCGTTAATATTCTCAAAATACTGATGTGAATATAGCGAGTATAGTAAGATAAAACGAATAAAACAGAATGTAACTACAGTACTTATTCTCAAATGGAAACACGTCGGGACTGGGGAAGTGAGTGTTTCCATTTGAGAATCACCAATGTCGGTTGATGATATTTAATAATAAGGAAATACATAGAAATTACACATGTATGAAATAAACTCTTATAGTTTTAATTACTTTATACGGCGGAGATTCAATGGTACTGACTCCGATTTTACATAGTGACGTCAGCGAATTATATAATATAAGTACAATATAAATGATGCGACGCAAAATAAAAATTGTTAAGTTTATTTTAAAAACGATGGAAAATCCCACTTTATAACTGAGTTGAACATTGAAAAAGATTCCAGAAGATTCTATTCAAAAGCTAACAAAGATAATATAGAAGCCCACGTTTCCATTTGAGAGTGTTCCATTTGAGAATAAGTACTGTACCGCTTTCGTATCCGTCGAACACGTGTGCCACCTTTGATTTGGACACTTTTTTGAATACATTGAGTTTCGTTTCCTTGTCAAATCTCCATATTTTTGTTATTGAAATGTAAGTTTTTTAACATAAATATTTTATTAAGTATTTGATTCATTCCAATTTAAGAATGTATATTTCTTTGTTTTAATGAAAATGAGTTTTGTTGTTAATTGAGGTATATTCTAAAAATGCTGTATAAAATTTTAGGTTAGAATTCCGCATTATGCTTGCTTATAGCAACATGTCTCTAATCGACACGTCTTGTTCCCAAACTCGAAAAAAAGTAAAAGAAGCTATTATTGATCTTATAAAAGAAGATGGCTGACTGTCTTAACGTTTGTACTTACTAAATTAAATCTATATAGGGTAAAAGCCCCTATACCGGAACGCGTTCAATACCCGAACAGTCTTGATATTTTATATATTAATGAAGTTATTTCTGAAAAAAAAAAAAAAAAAAACGATAAAAAATATTAAAACTGTCGGAGTATTGAACGCGTTCCGGTATAGGGGCTCTTACATTAACGTATATTTTCCATTACAGCACAATTCTGTACTAGGGATGATATTCATCGATGGTAGAAAAACATCGATGTTTAGGAGGAAAACATCGATGTAAAAACATCGATGTTATGTCCTCGATAACATCGACACATCGTTGTTACGAGAATAATATCGAAACATCGATATTACTCTTAGCTATCCAGTAGTTAAAAAGTCCTGTAGCTGATTTTAAACAAGATCCATTACTTTTATGGCAAGTTCTAGGATCTACTTATCCAAACTTGAAAAAAATTGCTATTAAATATTTGTGTTTCACAGCAACCTCAACAGCTTCAGAGAGACTGTTTTCAAAAGCTGGGCAGCATTTATATCAACAAAGGAACAAATTAAAAGGGAAACTTCTAACAAAGTGGTTTTATTTGCAAAGTGTACCAAATAAATACTGGCAATGTTAATTTTTAATAAATAAAATAATAGATTATAATTGTTGTTTATTTTGCTACATATCGTATATCGATACTCTTGAATCGATGTTAACATCGATGTCAACAATCGATGATAATATCGATCATCCCTATTCTGTACAACTCTTATTGTGAACTAAAATTTATCAGCGTAGTGGTCGAGCGTGCTTAGGCATTCGCTCTTGCCGACTGGTAGGTCGAGGGTTCGACTCCCGCGGCTGGCTATGCTTGTGAAGGTTTTCTATAGTTTCCCTTCACAATTGCAGATGAATATTGGCATAGTTACTTAACAAGACGGCTGCAGACGCATACCTACCAAATCCTAGCGCTCACAGCACTTTCCTTGCCTTCCATCCACCTGATAAATATATAATGCAAAAGATATTGTAAAAAATATAAAAATAAATAAAAGATACAAATAATGATGTGGGTGGCGTCTGATATAGACTAAATGGTCTCACTAACGGACGTTAAACACATTATTATATTTGTAAACTAAAATTTATATGAATAATCTCTAAAATTAAATAGGGAAAATGTATTATCAACTTGTATAAACATTTCCATTCTTATTTTCGTCCCAAAACTAGGGCGAACGCGGGAGAGATGCCGCACATTTTGAAAACACTTGATAATTCTTAAAGTATGCATTTAATTAATTTGAAATTTGGTACTTAATAAAAGTAAACATTGTTCTTTAAAATTATTTATAAATAATTTTAAATTTTGAGTCATAAAGGATTCATAATTAACATTTTTTGTAGAGCCTGCAAAGCGGCGTCTCTCCTACACCTATGGGAGAGATGCCGCATAGATCATATTAAAAATTTTGTATTTTACAAACATCTCCATACATGATGCATGCCATATATAACCATTTTTGACACTTTAAGTTTTTTTAGTCGAATTTTTCCTTGAAAAAATTAGACTTATAGAGTCTATACGACAAGAACGGCGAGAGGCGAGAGTAGGGGCGTTATCCGTTTTCGGACCCGTAGAACACGAATATGTAGAAAAAAAATGTCATATATATATATATATATATATATATATATATATATATATATATATATATATATATATATATATATATACCGTGTGAGTTTTTCGGGAGTTGCCATTTTTATTACAGCCAAACCATTGATTTAATCGAAAAATTGTTCAAATAAGAGTTGTAGGTATCGACGGGGGCAACCAGTTGCAATAATCAGGAGCTTTATAGCTCTTGTGGTTTTCGAGATACGATACAAACTTACCTTTTTTTAAATGGAATAGTATACTTATTTGTTGATAAAAATTATTCAATAAAGCAACAATAACCAAAAATAAAAAAATAAAAATTTTTATCTTAAGTTTTTTTTTTCAAATTTTACAGCTTTCGCGCTTAAAAGTGATTTATTTAAGCGAATTTTGGTAAGTTTAAGAGCGCCTACTTCAAACAGGCCTCAATATTACGGAAAATAGCTAAATGATAATTGTATTTATGACACATAGATGGCTATCTAGTAAAACTCGTGTTCCTAGGTAACTAAAACAGAAATTTTTAACTGATTTGAATGACATAATCTGACAAGCAGAAAGACATTTTTATATTTGGCATATTTAAGCACTTTCGTGATGGTTATGTGCGCTGTGTTTGGTTGCAATAGCAATAATAACAAAAAACTTAAAATTAATGATGTGATTAATAATGTAACCCACAAAATAACTGACCCTGATGTGATTAATAATCTAACCCACAAAATAATAGCCCACAAAATAACTGACGAACATTTAAATGTTAAAAATGCAAAAATTTGCAACACAACTCTTTTCACATACAAATTCAAAAGCTTCAAAAGCTATTTCGCGTATGGACTCATTGGGGTCGCTAGTGATTTACTAAATGTCCAACGCTCTGCAAGAGTTAAAAATCAATTACAGATAAAATATTTTTAATAAAAACTTTATTATTTTTTTAAATAAACTTTATTATTTTTAGTAAAATTTGTTTCATTACAACATTTTTTTGAATTACAGAACTCATTTTTGTCTTTTAAAATACAGAATAAATTTTTTTATAAAAATGACTAACTAAGAACTAGGGATGTTATGGATATCCGTAACCGTAACCGAAACTACCGGATATCCGAAATAATTGTATATCCGAAACCGTATCCGAAAATAAAAGCTTCGGATTTGTTCCGAATAATAACAGGCAACTGCCATTGGAAAACTGAGTTTAAATCGAAGAAGTTTTTGCAGCATATTTCTCTTAGTAGATTTGTTGATTCGTTTTTGACGTTCACTTTTTGGGTAAAAGCTTTACCCTTTTTCTCTAAAAATTATGTTCACTGAAAGCAATTATCCGTAACCGAAACCGAAAAAAATGTTTTTAAATATCCATATCCGTATCCGAAATTTCATATCCATAACATCCCTACAGTAAGATCCATTATTTACATGAGTAAATTTCCGTTCAAATGGGAATGTTTTTCCTTCAACTGTGTGATCAACTGATTTTTATTAATGTCCACGGAACGACAAATTTTAATACTTTAATGCTGTTTTTCCTGTTGAAGTTAACAGAAGTTTACTAATATTCCAATTTTAAACATCGAATGAAATGAACTATAAGAATTATTGTAGATTTTGAAAAATTGTTTGAATTCTTACTGCAAAAAAAAATAAGGTTATGAAAATAATTATTTACAACAACAGATTAAAAACTAATCGTGAAATGAATAAAATCATACTTTTCCTGTTTCAACGTAATGCAATCTTGTTTAAATACCAGAATTTTGGCGTTGAAAATATTTTTTGTTGTCATTTTTATTTAACGGTCATAAATAATAATAGCCATATGTAATACATCCGACATTGATATTATCGATGCCAATATTGCCATCTACATAAATATTTCAACAACAAATTACAAAGATAATACAGATTTCATATTAACTACGTATTGTGAACGTAATGACTGTTTCACAAATGCCTATTTTTGGCTGCCATAGTGTGGTGTAGTATTAAATATTAAAAATTAAAACTATAGCTGTATTTTAATGCCTTTTTATTGAATACTAAGTTAAATATTTGAGGAAAAACTACAAATTATTTTGATAATTATTGTATTTAATTAATAAATTTTGTCTTATTGCAACAGCTTAATGCGAACATACCATCACTAGTTATTTTGGGTGTTTTGAATGTAAATTGCAAATTATGCGTATTTTTTGCGTTCGATCAAATAAACTTGACCACGGGTTTTAAAAACTAAAACTTAAAAATGCAATTTCTCAAAAATTTTGAATAAAATAATGAAAATTTTAGCATAATTGGTAATTTGAAGTAATAAACTAATTTTTAAAAAACATCTCAACATATGTTTCCATTTGAAAAAAAAATTTTTTTTCTATTCCAAAAAAACCGTAAGTCCTAGAAGTCTGGAACAATTTTTCCTGAATGGCCCCCTCTAGTTTGAATATTTTTTGTATAAACTTTTTTTCGATTAGATGCATATTTTAGGAATAAATTGAATGGCAACTCCCGAAAAACTCACATGGTATATGTATATATGTATATATATTTTCCCGCTACCTTTTAATATGTGTAGGGCCCCCCTATGGAAGTTGAGAGCTCAAATTTGGTAAATGGGGCTCATTCCGATGCACAACAATACTATTAAAGTGGGGTCAAATTTTGGGAAAATTTTGGATCCGACCCAAACTTTAAGGGGGTGGTGGGGGGCGAAAAAGCAATAAAACTTTTCCAAACCGGTTGGAAATAATGTTTCGGTCAATTATCTACAACATATCCAAAATTCAGCTTCCTAGGATGATTTGGTGGTAGTAGAGGGGAAAAAAACGATTTTTGCTGGATCTAACACGCCCCCAGCCCCCCAGAATTAACGTAGAGGGTTCAAATTTGGTGTGTTGATAGAGTTTATACCTAGGTTGTGCTTTTTGAAGGTTTTAATATTTTACCCCCACCTCCCTCATTTTTAAGCTACAATTTCATGCTTTTTCGACGTTTTCGAAGTATGTACACCACTCGCACAGGTCACTCAAATAAACCTAGAGGGCTGAAATTTTGTATTCGGATTGAGTTGGTATCAAGGGGATGCCTTTTGGGGGTCTCGACTTTTAACCCCTACCCCCACCATTTTTATACCCAAAAGAACATGATTTTTCTTGTTTTTTAACAGTTTCGTTCGGATCAAAACCTCCCCAAATAAACCTAGAGGGCTGAAATTTTGTGTACAGGTTAAGCTAATATCCAGATATTGTTTTTTGGAGGTTTCAACTTTTAACCCTTACCCCCACGATTTTACGCCAATATTTCCGTAATTTTTTTGCTTGTTTTCTAACATGGCTAGAGACTCTCTAAGGAAACCTAGAGGGCTGAAATTTTGTACGTGTATTCAGTTAGTATCCAGCTAGTGCCTTTTAAGGAGTCCACATTACTTTTCCCCCCACTTCTCCCATTTTTACATCGGAATTGAATGCTATTGTTAAATGTGTTTTAAATGCATTATTTTTATTCTAAATACAAGTAGGCGAATAGTAATTTTAAAAAATTTAAAAAAAGTGAATTTACTTTTATAAGAAACTAGCTGTGACCCGTGGTTTCACCCACGTAAAATTATCTTAACTATTGGTCAAATGATCAATTTTAAATTAGATATTCGGAAATAATACCTGGCTCCGCTCGTCAAACGATTCTAAAGTAGCAATCTGCATATTTCAATAGCATGGCTAAATTCCGCACCCTTATGTATCTAGATACCCGTATCAATAGGTAGTTTTAGGAGTATTTCCATTTTAAGCCTTGCTTGGGGCACCAAGATAGCAGGGGACAATTTTAATATCACAATTAATTTGGGGCTTATTTGATGGCCTTGACGGACAATTCTGACCTCGAGGTTCATTTAAATTTGATATTCTAAAATTCTGAGCATAATTCTCGCCTAATAACCCTAAATTAACCGTATTCATATTTCCATAGCATATTTAATTTTCATAAAATATTTTCAAAATTCAACCGTTTAATCTCAATTCTATTAGATAGTGCTGGGGGTTAATTTTGATGTCACTTTACATTTAAATTAAATATTCTAAATTTCTTTATAAAATCAGTTTCTTCTAGTGTTTCGCTCCGTTCGTCCAATGATCTTAAAATACAGTAGAACCTGTTTAAGTTGGACACCCGCGGTACAATCAAAAACTGTCCAACATAAACAGGTGTCCAACATATGCAAAATACCAAAATCATCTACGCTTATTAATTTTAAGGTTAACACTAATTTAGAATATAATGCAAAATTAATTATTTTTAAAGTAATACATATACACACATCTACGTATCAATATTTATTGAAATAAACTATCGAATAACAATCGTAATACATACATATTATAGATATTTAAACATTATCTTTCGTAAAAAAATCACTTATCTTAGTTTGTTTGGATACAATTTTTAGGAAAATTTTGCTTTCTAATTTGCTTTGAATTTTGAATAAATCTTCTAACAGTTCGCATGGGTTTTTAGTTAAATACTTAATGGCTATAACAATGGCTTAAAGTCTATAACATTTTTTTTCTTTTCAATGGTCAATTCTACTAAACATTTTCGCTTCGAACTCGTGGTGCTAAATTTGTAACTAATAAATATTCAAGAGATCTGTACACATGAAATCACTGCTGATTATTGACTAATAACCATTGTGACTGCCGAGCTTTTATATTTTTAGGACATAACTAACACGTGTTTCGGTCACGTGTAAAAATTCAATTATTATAACTGTCATAACATAACTAACACGTGTTTCGGTCACGTGTAAAATACATGAATGTCCAACGTAAACAGGTCAAAATATCAAAAATCATTTTAAAAAAACTGTCCAAATTAGACAGGTTTCCAACATATAGAGGTGTCCAACTTATAAGTATTAATATGCATTTAAAACAATGTAATTTCGCCAGGCCAATTGAAAAGTGCCCAACTTGAGCAGGTGTCCAGTATACAGAGGTGTCCAACTTGGCAGGTTTCACTGTAGATATATATGCATATAGCTGAGACCCGCGGTTTCACTTGCATAAAATTATCTGAATTATAGGTAAAATTTATATAGGTCAATTCAATCATATATTCCAAAATTCTGTGCAAAATCAATTATTTATAGCACTTGACCCTGCTCGCCCAATGACTCTAAAATGACTATCTTCACATTTTATTAGCATGGCTAATTTCCGCATCCTAAGAACTTAGTATAGTTACTATACCAACAGTCTTAGAATTGCTTTTATTTTAGGCCCTTCAAGGCACCAAGGCCCCAGGAAATCATTTTAACGTCAGTTTCATCTTTCACAGAGATCTCAACAGTACTTGAGTAAAAATTGTCAAATTTCTTCAGTTTTTTAATTCGCTCTCTGTTTGATGTAACTGACGGACAATGTGACCACACGTCCATTTAAATTTGATATTTTGAAATTTTGTACAAAATCAGTTCCTTATGTGCTTCGCTTCGCTCGTTCGACGACACAAAAATATTATTCATATTTTCAAGTCATATTCATATTTTTATAGTACGCCTAATTTTCATAAAATTTTATCAAAATGAGTCAAGTGGTTTAATTAGAGTATAGAGTTGTTTAATTCGATAGCGCTGGATGATTCATTCCAACTTCACCTTAATTTCAAATCAAATATTCTGAATTGGCTATATTCATATTTCAATAACATGTCTAATTTCCATACCTTGAGATCTTATCGTAGGTAGTTAGATATGCATAGTGACAATTTCAAGAGAACTGTAATTTGTGAGACATTTTGAGATCCCAGGGTCTGGAGAATATTTCAGAATTCACATTAATTTATTTCGGAATCTCTGTAATATTTGAGAAAAATGTGGATAAGATCCGTTTGGTCGTTTATTTGGAGGGTTTTTTGGGTCCGCAAAGCTCACGGGGGGGTTTTATCCTCATGTCGTTTTTCAGAAACTCAGTACTATTTGAGAAAAATTTTGTCAAGATTCGTTCAGCCATTTATTTTGGGTTTCTTTGGAGAGCCAAAAATTTGGTAACGATACGTCCAGTTGCTTACTTTAGGCTTTCTTGGGGGTTCTCAGGTCCTACAGGATAACTTCAACTTTGATCGTCTTTTTTTTGGATTCTTATACCAATTTTACCTATAGTTTTGTTATATCATTTTTTTGATACCTGCTACCGTTTTCTTGAAACTACTGAAGACAGATAAGTAAAGTCCATATTTCATTTTTAATATCAGGATGACCGAGCCCGGCCCGATGGAAATTTCATCTTTATGGAATTTGCTGAGAAGAGCAGACACACATGCCAATTGATGATAACTGGACAGTCCAGTTGTCTATTTTCTTTAAAGGATACAAATAGTTTGAAATTTTTTAACCTAAGATTCCCAAATATTTTACTAATTTATCATAGGAGATGAAGGTTTAAAAATAATAATTCTACATTCTTCCGTAGAATAAACTGCTTCTTTATTTTCTCTTTTTTCCAAAAATTTTTCGGTATCTTTTATAGAGAAAATAAAGAAACAATTTATTCTACGGAAGAATGTTGAATTATTATTTTTAATCCTTCATCTTCTATGATAAATTAGTAAAATATTTGGTTACAAAATTTCAGATTATTACAATATCCCAATAAAACCATATTGGATACAAATAGTATTTTGCACAGTAAATAAGTAATTTCATAGTAGTCACAGGCAAAAATATTATGGATAGTATCTCTAGGAATATTTATTAATACTTATATACAAAAATCTCAAATTACAATTACTTAGCAACTATCTAAAATTTTTACGATTTTTTGAATTACAGTAATAAAAAATTAATATCTTACGGTTTTTCGTAAATTTCGACGGTTAGACAAAAAATTTTGCAAAACCCGTTCTTAGCGAGCGCCTACGACTCAATAGGGACCTACATGCCAAATTTCAAGTTTGTAGCTATTGTAGTTTTGGAGATTTCTATATAGATGAGTGAGTGAATGAGTGGTATTCCTCTTTTATATAATAGATGAAATACATATAGTCAGGAAGATTAATAAAAATATGTAGACATGCTGGACAAAAGTACCAATTTTTTTTTACTAACTACTCATACCCTAAGCTTCAAATTTTGGGTAGGATCCACTTAACCCTACCAGCCAGATGACGACCATTTTGAAATATATAGAGAAAATCCGTTTAAAATATTTTTATGGAATTTGCCCATAGGGAAATGAGCAATTTTTACGAAACTTGGTATAAACATGAAATGTCATTAAGTTCAGCCCGCAAACCGAAAAGATTGAATGATGCAAAGAGGGTTTATAAGAGCTTTTTTCCCACCAATTTTTTTTTTATTTTTTACAAATATGTAAATTTAAAAATTCCCAACGGTAACCATTAGTCATGGATACTGTAAAAATACTTTCTTGACACATGCAGCTACAATGTTGTGTGCACTTCCAGTCTTTCTTTTTACATAAGCAGCTTCCACTACAACCATTTTTGCTATTTGACAAGTTACAAGTTCGCTACAGGCTTTCGATGCAATAAGTGATCTAATTAAAAATGCAACCCATGTTTGAGTACCTTCATTAAGGAGTGTTCTACTTTTTGACCAAAAAAATCGTAATTTCCAATCGTTTTTTTCTCAGTGATTTTATAACTAGACCTAGGTACATTTCTTGCCTTATATTATTCATTTTTTTTTTTGCTTTTCCCTCATGTTTATAATAAAGGGCGTTAAAGTGGAGGTCGCAAAAAAGAGAGTGAAACTGTAACACCGATAAGTTCGGTCCAAGACATTTGAAACAAAAATTTTAAACAGCATTTTATTACAAATTGTGTTCTCCAGTGTGCAAATTAGAATAAAGTCAAAATTTTTAAAATTGTAACTAGAAAAAAACTTTAGAAAAAAATCACGTTTTAGGGCATAAAAATTCATCTACGGGAGGCGATAAATTGTGAGCAAGTGCATATTAAGCCCACGATTTTAGTTTGCATACTGGGCAATACATCAGTAAATACAGTAAACTAAGATTTAGTTTCATAAGTTAATTACTTTTTGAGATATCAGTATTACTACAATAAAAAAAAGTTATTTCGCGGAAATTCCGCGCGTGCAAAAGAAACGCCCCCTTTTTCTTACTTTGTTTACAAAGTATAATTATGCATATATCTCCGGAACCATTAGGAATTTTCATTCAACTTTATTTTTACGTTTTCCATTAAAGTTATGGAAAAAAGATAGGTTTATTTTGTACTTTGATATTTTGATTTATTTACTTTATTTTACAAAACACTTTGAATTATTTAAATTAAATTAAATACAACATAAGGCCTTTTTATAAACATAATAACTCAGAAGTCAAATTAAGCTCAGTACACAAAACTGGTATGACTTCAAAAATTGGGGTAAAAATTTAATTTTTTTCAAATATCTCGAAAATGGTATGAGATAGGTAAAAAGTTTGAATTAGCCCTATTGCTATATTTAAAGACCTAGTTATTGATATGAAATTTGTTGAAATTACATCAACACAGGTGGTTTAGAATTAAAATTTGGAAGTTAATTTTTCAAAAAGAGAGTAAAAAATAAAATATATTAAAATTTTGTTTACAGATTTCAAACCTACGTAAAAATATATAATTGACCTGTTTTTGCTAATATTAAGTCTAGGGTTAGTTAATTAGAGGATAACTTTATCGACATAATCGTACTATTCGAGCAATTCAAGAACTTCTAGTTTAATACAATTAGAATAACGTAGTACTGAAATTAGGCTTGTTTTATAACATGTTCAAATTTCATCAGAATCGATAGATCCGGCTTTATAAAACAATTAATAATTAAATTTTAAAGATGACGAAGTAACAAAATTTGAAGTAATGAAGTAGCAGATAACATTAAAATATGTTTTTTAATTAGCTGATTTTAAAACAAAAATTGTAATGAATAATTTCACACAACTTTCTGCAGCCTGACGGGATACTTTCGCGGACCAGCGGTTGAGAAACACTGGTGTTGATAGTGACCGATATAGATGTACCAAAACAGCAATTTTTGAGAGAGCGAACGACGTCGCGGGCACGTTTAGCAAGTATAGTTACTTGCCAATAACATTACAGGTTTTTGGAAGACATTGCTCAAACCAAAATTGGTGCTTTTGTCCGGCGTGTCCACATCTAACCAATATTTTGCATTAATCTGCCTAACTATAACTGTTATCATTTACTCAACCACTTAATATCATAACAACAGTCATTTAGAAAAGTTATTTTGACGTGGATCGACATAAATCGGTTTTAAAATACAAACTTTCAAGTGGCCCTTATTTTGTTTTGAGTAGTATATATATATATATATATATATATATATATATATATATATATATATATATATATATATATATACACGTGTGTGTGTGTGTGTGTGTGTGTGTGTGTGTGTGTGTGTGTGTCGCCACAATAATTTTCGAACGAAACGTCTAATGCTCTTATGAAATTTGGTGGGGGAGCTGGAATTTGAACTGACTCGGCTAAGTTCGTTAGCCAGACACATCGGATGCCCAGAAGTAGGTTTTTCGGGCCTTTTTGGTCAAAAATATAAGTTTACTTTCCGAATTAAACAGCTTTTCAAACTTTTTTACACCATTCGAAAAACGAGGAAAAATTACATATGACGAATTTTTGAACAATTACTTTACGTAAATTATTTTCAAAGAGAAATTAAGAAATTTGTTAGAAATTGCGAGTGGTTCAAGGTGGGAATGGATACGTATACTCGAACAACCGTATGTATGTACCTGCTACTAATGATATAACAATGAACAACCACCACTGTGGCCACGACTTAACAATGCATGTGTACGTTTGAAGAGCCGATGGACGACTAATCAGTAAGCAGTATAAATTGCTACTTATCGCAACTTTCGGATCACACTTTTTTATATGTAAGCTTGATCTGTCTCATCTGTAAGTATAACTTTCTCAGTAGTTACAAAGAAGTTTAGGATGTAACTTTCTCAGTAGTTACAAAGAAGTTCTCAACTTCGCTCGATGACATCTAGCGGTGAGTTTTGCAGGCTTCATTTGCATTGATTGATATTAAAAATCATAAAGTGATTGAAAAAATTATCAAACTGGATTGTGGAGTGAGGGGAGGTAGAAAGGCTTAGAAAAAATGTAAAACAAAAAAGAATTAATTCCAATTTTGGGTTCATAAAAAGAAGAAGCCATTATTATTGGTTTCAGTAAATACAAAAATTATGTTACAGTTATTGTAAAAATGTAATATTAATAAAAATTAAAAATGAATTTAAACAATAAAAATAAATATATAAACAAATTAAAATTTCCTGAATACTTAAAATATCAAAATAACTGAATAAAATCTATGTGAAAACCCTTAAAAATTTCAGTCTCTAGCTCAAAATCAATTTTCGTTGCCTCGTTTTCAAAATTTGTTCAAGTATAGATAGTATAAAAATGGATATATTGACCAACGACCAGAAAGATTTGAAAATTCTGTAACATATTGCTTTTTTAAAGAAGAAAGAGAAGCACCAAAGTGTAGTGTATGTGGTAAATCTGCTTTTATAAGATGTGTTTGGTGTGAACAATGTTTTTGTTTTGAACATTTTTATGAATAATATCATTATTGTATAGATTACAAACCTTAAAATATTAACAATTGTATAGATAAATAACTAAGTAAATAAGATTTGTATAGATATCGGTTAGGTGGAGGGTTTGCAGTGTATTTTTCCCTTCTAAATTATGTACTTCAAATTATATCGCAAGTTTGTAAAAATTCATAACTAAAATACGATATTCTTTGACCATATAATTTTTGCTCATTATTAAATCAAAAAGTTAAAACTTTTCCCAAGTTAATATTAGCAAAGGGTGTATTTATGCAACAAGAAATAAACTAGTGTGATGGAAAATATATTAATTAAAAATTATTTTATTTACACATAACAACCTCCTCTTTTATCAAAAAATACCTGATAAATTAGGGGTTGGAGTGGGGGGGATGAAACCCCAACGATTTTATAACTTTAATTTTGGTATCCTAATAAATATCTTAAAGTGCCATTTACAAATATATATATTTTCCCTGCCAAAGCTCTTACCACTTCCAAGATATTTAAGAAAATTGAAAAAAACTCAAATTTTCAGGAATAAGTTTCATCCCCTTAAACCGTTTATGGACGCGAACGAAATATGGCTCATGATTAGCTTTAATAAGATCTACAACCAACCAAAGCTTCAAAAATTTCTGAGAGATACAGTTGGATACCTTTCCTTATTAGTAGGGCTTGGGCGGCCCAACCGCTTCATATTTCCGATACCTAAGATACGACCCATCTTAACCATTACGACTTCAGTGCTGAGCTGTCACATATCATTGCGTAAAACTTGACTCTAACCTTGAGTAAGATACGTCAAACCCTTCCTTAAATTACAACAGACATACTAAAATTTAGAAAAAACGACTAAAAGCATAAACCATTAAAACGCTAAATAAAATAACCCAAAACTCTTCGAATTAAACTTTTTGAATACAAAGAAAAGGGGAATAAAAATCAGAATTTAAAAAAAAAAATTATCAAAAATCTACCTAGAGATTATGTACTTTAACGCTATTTTTATAATTAAACTCGTAAATTTAACAGAATAAGACACTATACACAAACAAATAAAAAAACTATTAAATTAAACAAATATTAACTCTTCAAATAAAAAGAATAAGACAACTATACCCTACTTACCCTTAGAACCCGTCTGGATGCCTCTCTTTCGGTGACTAGGGCCCGTCGCCACTAGGACGACCGACCCTTTTCTTTTCCTCTATTATTGACCGTTACTGTCTACTATTATTTACTAGAGACTATCCTATTCTACTACTGAATGTTTTATTTATACGTAATTCACCTGTTTGATTCGCTGATTGTGAGCCAAACAATTTTGTGACACCGACATTGTACAAAACGTACACGCGTTGTTTAAGTGTATTGACATGTGTAATAATTTCGTAATGCACGTTTTGCAATATCGGCGGCTCTTCACAAAGCTCCCTTCTTTAAAAAGATGGTTACTCCTTTTGGAGGAAGCAGCCTTTTACTCCCATGAATCGAAAAGGTGACTCGCGCTTGCAACTTTTATAATAAACAAATTGTATCAACGCCAAACATCCAAAAAGGTTTCAAAGTACCATACTACATCTGAAACTTACTAAGCTATAATTACATTAAAGTGTTCTTAATTTTCGCCTCTCTTTTCTACAACACTATAGCACTTAACATTCATTAAGACACTTAGAGTTCACTACGGAAACTTATAGTTCACACACTTAGAGTCTTAACTTGAGTCTACATACCACACGATTCCACATCTCATTTCATTTGCCAAAGTACATTGCACTTTCAATCTTTTCCCAGTGTCATTTAGATTTTCCCACACAACACTCTCCTCTTTTCATGCTTAGTGCTTTGTGTCAACTAACATGGTGACCTTCTCCCTGGGCGTCGACTGTTCACAAATCTTACGCACTTCGACACAATCGAGGCGACCTGAAGGTTTCCATTGAAACAATTAGCGATATTCTAAAGGTTGCTCATGCTCATGCTCATGCTCATGCTCATGCTCATGCTCATGCTCATGCTCATACTCATACTCATACTCATACTCTACTTGTTCATACTTACTTCGCTTCATTTGCTTACAATAATTTTCGTATACCTTTTCCAATAATTTTTGGGATGACTTTTCGAGAGGGTGTTATTAGTGACCATAAACTTTCAAGATGTTAAATTATTTTTTATTACTCATGCGGGAGAAGTACTAACTTAGCGCACACATTTCTGTACGCAATATAGCTGTTTGTCCACTGTACTCTTCCCGCATACTTTTTTGCGTGTGGAAAGTAACTTTCCACACGCAAATTGACAATAAAACACGCAAAATTTAATCAAAACACGCAAAGCCGCCTCTTAATTTTTCATTTAATAAATATTTCATAATTATTTCTATATAAACCACCAACAAAGTAATTTAAACGATAATTAATTCAGAAAAAAAAGACAAACACTTAAAAATATTATTTTAAAAAGTAATAAAAATGTCAAAAATAGGTGATAATAATAAAAAAAAGTATGTGAAATTCGTAATAAAAAATAGTATGTGCAACTCGTTCGGGATTGTCGATTGCCCCACTCAAGCGAATGAGCGCACTCACTACATTCGTGCGCTCAACTTCGCTTTCGTGGGCAATCGGCAATTTCCCACACTTATTGCACAATATACTATTATTGCTTACAACAAATGCCACCCTATCTTCACTCCAATTGTATTTAAATTTGTTACCTGTTTCACAAGCGACGGTTTCTTTTTGCATTCATACAGATAAGTAGGTAACATGCTGCCAACAATACTGCTGATTATTGTCGTACTTGAAAAGTCATCTCATTTAAATATTGAAAAACTATACTTACGTACATAAATTATATACCTACATTTTTTCAAAGTCTGCGTTGAAATGTATTCACAATTATTGTCAATAGTTTTATGAAGGGTCATCTTTTGTTATATTTTTTACAACTTGGACTAGTGAAGGTACATATTTGTACAGATTAATTTCTTTTATTTAATAAAAACAGGTAAATTTTTAAGAAATTGTTCTAAATAGATATTTATGATAATTGTTATTTTCTTATTTTTAATATGAATTTTTATTACTTTTTAAAATAATATTTTTAAGTGTTTGTCTTTTTTTCTGAATTAATTATCGTTTAAATTACTTTGTTGGTGGTTTCTATAGAAATAATTATGAAATATTTATTAAATGAAAAATTAAGAGGCGGCTTTGCGTGTTTTGATTAAATTTTGCGTGTTTTATTGTCAATTTGCGTGTGGAAAGTTACTTTCCACACGCCAAAAAGTATGCGGGAAGAGTACAGTGGGCAAACAGCTATTTTGCGTACAGAAATGTGTGCGCCAAGTTAGTACTTCTCCCGCATGAGTAATAAAAAATAATTTAACATCTTGAAAGTTTATGGTCACTAATAATACCCTCTCGAAAAGTCATCCCAAAAATTATTGGAAAAGGTATACGAAAATTATTGTAAGCAAATGAAGCAAAGTAAGTATGAACAAGTAGAGTATGAGTATGAGTATGAGTATGAGCATGAGCATGAGCATGAGCATGAGCATGAGCATGAGCATGAGTATGAGCATGAGCATGAGCATGAGCATCCTTTAGAATATCGCTAAATATTTACTGACCCAGAGCATATGTAAACTATTCTGTTAGTTTACTGGTTATCTCTGCCGTCCTTGGGCTTCCAAATATGAAAGTGTCAGCAAATTTCCATGAGTGCTACCACATAGGACAGAAGTGGTTGGGCTAGACATCAGATTTGTGTTGCGTATCAATATGAAAAGCCATTTGCGTATATTGATAGATAAAGTACACTGCATTGGTCCAATACTCCGTGGTCCCAAAATACATTTTGGTTAGTGCTTGGCAACTTTTCTTCCTGGATGTGTCGGTCAGAATCGTGCAGCGATTTACATTCAGTACTCAAAAAACAAGAACAAAAAATTTATATAATTGGGATCTGTCGAATGACGGTATGACATCTGGTGTTGAAAAATCAAACTATTCTTAAAGTGCATTTTCTCAAATGTCATTTATGAGCTGAATTTTGTAAATCTGAAATACATACAATTGATTTAATTTTTCCATTCATTTACAGTTCTCCAGTTATTTTATGACGTTTGCTATTTAAATTTGACGTTTGTATACTGTAAATTGTAATATTCGTTGACTCATTCACCCATTTTTTCATATTTTAACCACATTTTAATTGTTTTACAGATGCAAAATTGTCTCTTCTTCAACAAAATTCCTTTGCTTCGGACTTATGTCAACCCAAATACAAAAAGTTCTAACATTTACCATTTTTTCTTAATATAGCACTGATTACTATATATAAAACTAACCTTAATGCACTTTTTTGTCAGCCATTTTTTTGAAACTCCACCCATAGGACAGATCCGAATAAAAGATTATTAATTTAATGATTTAGCTGAGGCTTGCAAAAATAATTGCGTTTATTTATTTATTTATAGTAGTAAATCGGAAAAATTTCAATATCTGCATTTGGTTACACACATATTTATACAAATTAATGCAAAATATTTTTAATTTATTTTCACATATATTGACTGCTGGAATACGCTAACAAAAATTTTTAATGGCAAATCTTAATTATAAAAATTTACGGAAACGAACACTAAAAAAAAATCATCATATTACATATTTACGTATATATATCTTTACACCTCTCAAGTCATCAAAATTTAGCACAGACATAAATGAGGTATTACTAACATTCTTACAACTTATACGTTTGAACAAAAAAAGAAAATAAATAAAATAAAATAAAGTAAAATAAAATGAAATAAAATAATATGTTACCTAAAGAATCCTTCATCTTCTTTCTTTCTTCTTTGTCGCCTTTTCCGTACTTCCGTTAAATACATGTAAGGAAAGTACATTGTACTTCCTTAATTTAATTTGAATTCTCCCGCATAATAAATCTGGGTCGGTAAATCAGTCTTCTATATGTGTGACAGAGATAAAAAGACAAAACAGGTTAAAATTTGATTAATGGAAACACGTTGTTCCAATTAGATAAATTATTAGAAAAAAAATTAATTAATAAATTATAAAAGGGAAACGACAGTGTGAATAATAACTTTGAATGTTGTTTCTTTAATTTACAGGTGACATTTTGTGAATAAAATAATGTTTGGTTTATGATTTTTGATTTAATAAAGGATAACTTTAATTTACAGAGAAACAATTCGTTTATTTATTCATAACTGCTCCTAAATAAAAAAATTAAAAAAGAAGATAAATCATATTATAAAACAACATTCATTACGAAAGATTCACAAAAGAAATGAAAAAGTTAAGATTTGATTTTGCAATCAAAAGTTCATCAGATGGAAAAACAAATATCATGTGCTTAACCTCAATAGGAACACCCGATGGTCGCACTTTTAGCATACCAGATGAATATCAGCCAACATCTTTCCACACAGAGCTGATAAAAACACAGACATATGCTAAAGTAAAAAACACATTAAAAAAAAGACACCAGTCAAGAAAAGTGTGGATTAGTTTATCAGATGAATTGTCTAAGATTTATTTAGATGCAGATGAAAACTTACAGTTTAACGATTACTTTCTTGAGGAAATTGTGGCAAATAAAACCTCGACTACAGCTGAAACTAGCACAGATCAATCGATGACAAAGTTGTTAGAAAAATTATTAGAAGAAAAGCAGAAAGATTCCGAAGTTCAAAATTTAGGAAAATTAGCAAATGATTTTATGATTGAAAAATTTACTGGCAGAAATTCAAATGCTCACCAATGGATTACTGAATTCGAGAAAGAGTGCGAACGGTTTAGAATATCTCAAGATAAGCAGAAAATTGAAATACTGAAATTTTTTCTGGAAAAAACTTGTAGAAATTGGTATAGCTGCATGTTGATGAAATTTACAGTAGAGTCAGAATGGGAAAAATGGAAGAAAAATTTTTGTGAAACATTTGCAAATAAAGGATGGTCTCCAATTAGATATGCCCTTTCCTTTAGATATCAAACAGGTACTCTACTGGATTATGCTATAAAAAAAGAAAAATTGTTATTGGAAGTAAGAAAATCAATCGATACAGGAACCTTAATAGATCTTATCGCAGCTGGCTTACCAAACTACATATGTGATAAAATTGATAAAGAAATTTTGCAAGAAACTGAAGATCTTTACAATGAAATAGGTAATCTGGAACATTTGGTTAACAAAAATAAGTTGGAAACAAAGAAAAACAAAGAATACAACAACAAAGAAAAAATTGAAAAAACACCATGTAAAATTTGCAAGGACAGAAATAAAGGCTCCCGTTATCACCCTGAATCTACATGTTGGTTCAAGGATAAAGATGATACTGACGAAAGAATAAAACATGTTAATAATTCCGAGTTAGAAGTAGAACTAAATTGCAAAGACCAAAAAAACTAATAATCCCACCATTAATCAAACTCAAAGTACTATTAAATGGAACGTTGGAAGCTGTCGGTATTTATGACTCAGGGTCGAACGTTTCACTGATAAATTCAAAAATACTAAGAATAATAAATAAAGATAAGAATGAGAAAAAGAAAGTTAATTTGAGAACAATTAATGGTGTAAATGAAACGGAAGGAATGATAACAATAAAAGCAAAAATTTTTAATATAGAAGAAAAGATAGATGTTTTTATAGTAAACAATAAGAATTTCAGTTATGAATTTTTAATCGGATTGGATTGCATAAAAAAATTTAAATTAACACAAAATGAAAAGTTAGAAATTGAACAAAAAATTCCAGATTTTACTGGTAAAGAAGAAAAATATACGTACTCTGAAAAGGAGAAAGAAATTCCTAAAGAAACAGATACAGATAAACAAAACATTAAATATCATGATAAAAAGATTCAAATAAATTTCAATGAACACGTGGATGAGAATAATTTCCAAATCTCAATAAACCATGTAAATTACCATGAAAAATTTATGATAGAAAACCTAATCGAAAAATATAAATCATTATTTGCCAAAGACAAATATGATGTAGGCACAGTGAAGGATTATGAAGCCAGGATAGATCTAATTGTAGACAAATACTGTAGCAAAAGACCATATAGATGCACAATTGAAGACAAAATAGAAATAGAACAACAAATCTCAGAATTGTTGAAGAAAAATTTAATAGAAGAATCATACAGCCCCTTCGCTGCTCCAGTAACACTGGCATACAAAAGAGATGAAGATAAAAAATCAAGATTATGTATTGATTTTAGAGATTTGAATAAAATTATAATCCCTCAGTCTCAGCCTTTTCCATTGATTGAAGATTTGGTAATAAAAACAAGAAACTGCAAATACTTTTCAAAACTTGATATCAACTCGGCATTTTGGTCCATTCCACTACGAGTTGAAGATAGAAGAAAAACCGGATTTATAACTCAAGAGGGACACTTTCAATGGACTTGTTTACCATTCGGATTAAAGACTTCACCGGCTATCTTTCAAAGGATTTTAAGCAATATAATTAGAAGACATAAACTTTCGGATTTCACAGTAAACTACATAGATGATATTTTAATTTTCTCAAAATCTTTTGAAGAACACATTAATCATCTAACACAGTTACTAGAGGCAATAAAAAAAGAAGGTTTCAGATTAAAATTTTCCAAATGTACTTTTGCCTCAGATTCAGTTATATACTTAGGCCATATAATAAAGTACAATTCAGTTTCTCCAATAAAAGATAATCTAACATCAATACGAAACTTTCCAGCGCCAACAACACAAAAACAAGTCCGCCAGTTCCTAGGAAAAATAAATTTCTATAACAGTTATGTGCCAAACTGTTCAATTACACTAGACCCATTACATAATTTATTGAGAAAAGGACAGAAATTCGTATGGACGGAGGAATGTCAAAAAGCCTTCGAAAAAATGAAAAACCTTCTCTGTACTCAACCAGTTTTAGCTATTTTCGATCCAGAACTGCCAATACACATTTATACAGATGCCAGTTTGCAAGGTCTAGGAGCTGTATTAAAACAACCACAACCAAATGAAGGCATGGGAGAAGAAAAACCAGTAGCATATTTTTCAAAGAAATTGAATGAAACCCAAAAAAGAAAAAAAGCAATATATCTAGAATGTCTAGCAATAAAAGAAGCAGTGAAATACTGGCAACATTGGTTAATAGGCAGATCATTTAAAATTTTTTCAGATCACAAACCACTGGAAAAAATGAACATTAAAGCAAGAACAGATGAAGAATTAGGAGATCTAACATATTACTTGTCACAGTACGACTTTCAAATAATATACAACCCAGGCAAAAATAATCTAGAAGCGGACTGTCTAAGCAGAAATCCGGTGTTAGAAGCACATGAAAATGAAGAAGAAAATTTAAAAATTGTAAATTTAATAAAATTAGAAGATATTCTGGAAGATCAAGAAAAAAACGTAGATCTGCAAGCGAACAAGGATAAACTAAGATTGAAAGATGGTTTATACTATAAAAGAGTAAAGAAAAAGGAAAAAATTATATTATCAGAAAACTTTAGCAAAGAATTATTAAAGAAAATACATAAAAATTTTTGTCATATAGGTATAAAACAAATGGAAAACAAAATTAAACCTCATTATACAGCAAAAAATTTAACAGAAAATATAAAGAAAGTCTGCAAATACTGTGAAGTATGCATAAAAAATAAATCAAGAGGACAAAATAAATTTGGTCTAATGTCTCAATTAGGCCCTGCAAAAGAACCATTCGAAATAGTTTCCATTGACACAATTGGTGGTTTCGGTGGTTCACGATCAACAAAAAAGCATTTACATCTTTTAGTGGACCACTTTACGAGATATGGATACATTATAACATCAAAAACCCAAAACTCTAATGACTTTATTAAATTAACTCAAAAAGTACTCGAGAATAATCATATTGGTATGATTTTAACGGATCAATATCCAGGAATAAATTCCAAAGAGTTTAAAAACTTCTTGGAGAAGAACAATATACCAGTGATATTCACAGCAGTAAATGCACCATTTTCTAATGGTCTAAATGAAAGACTAAATCAAACATTGGTAAATAAAATCCGATGCAAAATAAATGAAAATAAAGAAATAAAATTAGCGTGGACAACTATAGCACACGATTGTATAAAAAAATACAATAAAACTGAACACACAGTCACGGGATTTTCCCCAGAATATTTGTTATATGGTACAAATTCTTCTATCTTACCAGATGAATTAAAATTAGAAAAATCAATTGATGATTTAAGGCAAGATAGAAAAATTGCTTTAGAAAATAGCATAAGATATCATACTTATAATAAAGAAAAATTCGACAAAAATAGAAAAGATTACAAATTTAACGTGGAACAGCTGGTATACATCGAAAATGGAAATCGCCTGAACAGGAAAAAACTAGACGAATTGAGAATTGGTCCATACAAAATTTTAGAAAAAATTTCCAATTCAATTTACAAAGTAGATACGGGTCATATGAAATCTGAATCAAAACTGTTTCACATCACGAAACTTATACCAGCTTCGGATTCTACAATTATGAAAAGAGATGAAGATGATGTTACTTTAAGAAAATTTTGAGGACAAATTTTTTTTCCGAGGGAGGGAGATGTAAGGAAAGTACATTGTACTTCCTTAATTTAATTTGAATTCTCCCGCATAATAAATCTGGGTCGGTAAATCAGTCTTCTATATGTGTGACAGAGATAAAAAGACAAAACAGGTTAAAATTTGATTAATGGAAACACGTTGTTCCAATTAGATAAATTATTAGAAAAAAAATTAATTAATAAATTATAAAAGGGAAACGACAGTGTGAATAATAACTTTGAATGTTGTTTCTTTAATTTACAGGTGACATTTTGTGAATAAAATAATGTTTGGTTTATGATTTTTGATTTAATAAAGGATAACTTTAATTTACAGAGAAACAATTCGTTTATTTATTCATAACTGCTCCTAAATAAAAAAATTAAAAAAGAAGATAAATCATATTATATACATACCTGAGTATGTCTTCTTTTACAGGCTCACATTATTCGACCAGGTAACGTACTGTCTTCTATTGACGACCTGCCGTAGTTCCCCTATTTCTCTATGACTACAAGTACAGGAATTACGCCCGCCTTAGTAGCGTTTACTATTTGACTGGTTGTGGCTACTCCGTTTTCGCGATGTAGTATCCCATCTAATTAGTCAAAGTCTATGCTGCCTGACTCCCCTTTAGATACTTACATTTCGTGAAGCTTCAGCATATCAGTGCGGTTAGAATTTCAAGGCCTTACCATGAGCAAACTGGATATCCACCAATATCCCGTTTCACTTGGACTTCACTCCATCTTAGTGGGTGTATCACGGTAGGTTTACTTTTCATGTTCCGACTTCCAATGTTGAAGTTCTTCACTGTCAATAACCCCCTTTTACTTCAATTGGTTGTCCGTGGCTCTCATACCCTTGTTTGTTTTCTCTAAACCCCTTTGACACTTCTTAGTTCCGTCTTTCCCTGACTTAATTTTACTCGAAATAAAATCTCCCATTTCCAGTTCTTTATAATAAAATTCCTGCTTGTCCAAATTTAAATAACAAAAGAAAAAAATAATAATAAGTCGTTTTCTCAACCAAAAACGAATTTTTGCTACTGAAAAAAAAATTATATTTTTCCAAATAAAACAACAAATCGATTTCTCAAACCTTTTTCCGCAATTCAATATTGTGTTTCCCTAAATTATGTTAAAATATAAATAATAATAAAAATCGTTTTCTCAAACCAAAAAAAAAAAAAAATTTTTTCATAAATAAAAATTCAGTTTCACTGAATTTAAAACCCCAAAAAGAATAATAAGTACAGATTCTGCTTCTCTAAATAAAAAAGGATACCCCTTTCCTTCAAATTAAAATCTCTATCTTCTCAAGTTTAAATAAAATAGTTTTTCAAAATTAAAATTCTTCTTTTCCTCATTTATGCGTGCAATATCTGATACGTATTAACTATATGCTCAAGTTAATGAACTTAGCAAAAATTTGTCCAGCTAGCAAAATGTCCAGTAACGTCGACCTGCATTTAAATAAAATCATTGTCTTGTGTACTCTACTACATAGGTTATTAGTGTTCGCAGACACATACAAACATATACAACGTAACCACTGCTTAGCGAACACTTAACCCAATCCACCTTGTACCGCAACATAATATCTTACGATACAATTACCTTATGTGACAATGACCTAATGCAAAAATGCAACGCTTAGAGAAACACAATTATGTATGTATGTTTTGCAATAAACATTTGATGGACAATTACTTTAAAACTGAATTTAAATTTAAATCATTTAAATCATTTCCTACGCTTATATTCACACCAAATCTACTTCTTTTTATTTTTTGAATATTTGCTTTAAATTTTTATTTAAAATCCTCCCGAATTACACAAACACAGGCTCGCCAAATCATTATTATCCTACTGTAGCTCAAAAAAAAGAAAAAAAAAAGAAAAAATAATCTATACCTAGCATTGAAAATTTTCATTTTCTTAAGAAAATTATATTTTTTCACCCTCTTCATATGCATATCTTCTCTATTCTGAATTTTTTTTCTACTTAATAATTTCCCTAACTTATCGCTGCGAACAATTAACTTTTTGTTGATACTTGACTGCACTAACTACAGATTGCAACAGGTCCCGTTACCTCTCGAAATTACCCGGATAAAATTTATTGTCTTCAGTTTCTCCTAGTTTTCTTCTACTTCCATTCCTAATCATCCCCTATTGTCTCTATAGGTTTCTCGACAACACTCATCACATCAACACATCTAAACTGCTTGTATTCAACGTAATAGCCTTTCCCAAGGCTGCTGTTACTAAAATTTTTTCAGCCTGATTCCCTAAGCTCATATTGCTGTTCATCACTAAATTATCTCCTCTCTCCGCAATATCGGCGGCTCTTCACATATCTTTAAATGGGATGACTTTTCGAGAGGGTGTTATTAGTGATCATAAACTCTTAAAAAAGTAAATTATTTTATTGCTTGCAACAAATGCCACCTTATGTTCCCTACAATTGTGTTTAAATATATTACCTGTTTTACGAGTGACGGTTTCTTTTAACACTTACATAGGCAAGTAGATAACTTGCTGCGAACAATACTAATGATTACTGCCATACTTGAAAAGTCATCCCATTTAAAGATAGTTAAAGTATACCTATGTTATGATAAAATAACTGAATCAGTAGGAAAATAAGTTTTTTAGGGAATCAGGATAAAAAAATAACACTGGTAAACAGTGATTTTGTTAAACGAATTCGAATCGCTTTTTAAACACTACTACCTACCCACAAATAAACCTTATAGTTAGTTTTGTTCAATCACCCTCAGTTTCTGTTAAACAAAACTGATTACACGAATTTTGCTTACTGACCTAAGCCTAAGCGAGACGCTCTTATACTAGGTAAACGAAATGTTCTTCACCCTCCTTTAATAAATCCTGAAGATGTATTGCTACCTCCATTCAAGGGCGGATCAAACCAGTTGAAAGGGGGGGGCTGCCTCTAATCCCAGGAGGAATTTTGGGGAATTGTGTGTTCTGAGTTATATGTATATTTAACTAAAAATAGTTACCTATTGTCGGTCAAAGGGGGGCTGCAGCCCCCACAGCCACCCCCTGGATTCGCCTATGCCTCCATTGCACATCAAACTCGGACTTGAAAAACTTTGTTAAAGCTATGGACACTAATGGAAATGCTTTTTGTTACTTTAAACAGAAATTTCCAAAAATCAGCGATGCTAAAATAAAAAAGGGTATATTTGTAGAGCCAGAAATTAGATACTTACGGACTGATAAAGTTTGAATAAAAACTTAATCCGATCGAAAAATCTGCATGGACATGTTTTCGAAATATTGTTTATAATTTTCTTGGAAACCACAGGTCCGAAAACTATAAAGAGTTGGTTAGCAACTTCTTAACAGCTTACAAGGATATGGGATGCAATATGTCGCTCAAAATACCCCTTTTACACTCACATCGGGATTTTTTTTCTCAAAATTTAGGGGCCATTAGCAACGAACATGGTGAGCGGTTCCATCAGGAAATATCTAACATGGAAAAACGGTGCCAAGGCAAGTGGAGTTCGAACATGTTAGCTAACTACTGTTGGACACTCAAATGAGATGTACCTAACGCTAAATATTCCCAAAAATCCTGAATACAATTAAAATATAAGTTATTTTTCCTCATTAGCTATAAGTCTTAACCATATAATTTTGAAAAAATTATCTGCTGTTGCAAAAAAACTGAGGGTGACTGAAATTTTTTAAAAACGCAGGTTAGTTACAAATTAGTTGTAAATACAAAATAACCCATTCAATTTCATTTAACTTTCATTAAGGTCATTTTTGTCTATCAGTGTAATTAACATTGTGAATTATTCAATTCCAGTTAAAATAAATCTTCGTTATACATACTGAAATAATTTTATATTTTCAAGAATCGATGCAGCTTTTATATGGGCGTTAATTGTATTTCCAAAATACTGCACTTAAAACGAAAAAGGGAGAACATTTGTTTACATAAGTACCTACTTAGAAATAGTTCAAAAAGTACTAGACCGATTTTGAAAATTTTTTACTGTTTGAAAGTTTACATGAATACTGGTTATGTAATACGAGGTCGATTAGATTATTGCAAACCACCAAAAGAAACTACCCAACCGATTTTGAAAATTTATTAATTGTTAGAGTGCTCAACTATTTTAGATGAATATAAATTATGTTATAATATGAGGTTCGCCAGAATCTGGGGGTCCCAAAAATGTCAAGAATAAACTATCCAACCTATTTTGAAATTTTTTTACTGTTAAAGATTTAAACGCTTTTATATGGATACAGATTATTATATGAGATCCGCCAGTATCTAATCTATGGACGTTCCTATGTTATGTAAATGCTGCGACAGGGGTATTATTACATCATTGCTTTATATGGTGTGTAGCGAAAAAAAATTTAAAATTTAAAATTTAAAATTATACATTATATATTTATATTTATTTGGGGTGAAAAAACCCGCAGACGACTCTAGGTGTTCGTGAGTCAAATTAGTACGGTTCAACCGATTTAGGTCCTTGGATCTTTTCTCCCCATACCAAAAGAAGTACACCTGTAAACTTCACTCTGACTTTCGAGGATTTAGTATTGATAAAAACGTTTTCAAACAAATAACAATTTATTACAATCGTTTAAAAAATTTTACGGTGTACAAAGGGTTAAATTTTCACCAATTTCACATTACAAATTAAAATACACAAACGGTTATATGGATTCGAAAACAATTTCCATCTTGATTTAAAATACTGTGATTGAACAAATATTAATAAATATTTAACGAAGTATTAGTTAAAACGTTAAAATAAGATATTAAATTATTTAATATTTAGAATTATGAAACGAAATTAAAACAATTTTTGATAATCAATATTGTATTTATTACAAGACCAAAGCGAAGTATTGAATAATGGAATATTTAAAAATTATGTAATGACATAGTTAAATAATCTTTGGATGAAAATACGTTTGGCAATTTAGAAATTTATCAGAACCAATATAAACGTTTACGAACTAAAATTTATTAATAAATTTACCCACTAAATTTTACTAACTAAATAAAATTAGTCGCGGATATGCATTTCCCTAAGTTCCAGGTTGGCTGGAACTTTTAAATGAAAGCATCTTACCCAAATGACATTAATTTCCTTAAACTAAATACTTAAACCCTACTTAATTTGCTAGTCGTGGTCCGGAACTTAAACTAATACTTAAACCCTACGAGTATAACCGACGCGTACACAACGTTAATTTCTTAACATTTTATAAACAGATAAACTTATAAACTAACTTTCACATTATTACAAAGTATTTAATTTTTTTCCCTACGAAAATTAGATTGGTTCAAATAAACTTCCAAAATACCCAAGATACAATCATTTGAATAAATTTTATATTTAACATTAAATTAATTCCAAAGAATTTTAGGTAGGTTGCCCTTATCGGAAATAAATTTATAAAAGATTTGAGGTACATTAATTAAAAAATAAATTACATTGATTTAGATTTTTTTTAAGTTTGATATTCAATGATTTTCTAAACGGAAATGAGAAAAACACTTTGACTTAAACAAATTTCCAAAGATTTAAGGTACATTAATTCAAAA
This sequence comes from Brachynemurus nebulosus, assembly GCA_035578155.1. NCBI lineage: Eukaryota > Metazoa > Arthropoda > Insecta > Neuroptera > Myrmeleontidae > Brachynemurus > Brachynemurus nebulosus. The sequence goes on along the minus strand of JAPWDM010000001.1, from coordinate 68,355,884 downwards.
ATAAATTTTCAAAAATAAAAATCGCTAGACCTTGAAACATTTCTTTTTTTTTTTTAAATAATAAATTTTGAAAGAAATTAAGAGCACGTATACATTATGCAAGTAATTAAAATTTTGAGCAAATACGAGCATGATAAATGAAATTTAAAAAAAAAAAAAAAGAAAAAAAAAAAACAAGAATATATATTTGAATACTTAACTTGAGTTGTTTAAATTAAAGATGACGTTTCAAGAATATTACAATTAAAATTATAAATTATTTTCAAATTAGGAACATTTCATTACTATTATTTGTTTATTCTGGATGGAATTTACGTCATAACTTTCCTTGTCTATTTTTCCTCTTCCTCTACTTTCTGAACATTTTGGCAATAATGACCCTTAAGTAAAAAAACATAAGATCCTTGCAGCTAAATATTTATATTGTTTTTTATATGACATCATAATCCCTGCATGTTTTTGTTATCTACGACATACGTTTAAGTAATTACTTCATAATTAGTTGGAAGGAGATATCTAATATTTTTAATGAAGTAGCTAAGAAAAGTTTTTATTAAAATAAACGCCCAGTGTTTCCTCCCTCTTTGTTATTAATGACACGCCCTTCGAAGGCCTAAATAAGTCGTCAAGGGTAAGTTGTACTTGCGCAAATAGTGTTCCGTACAATCAGTTGTTTTTATAAATTTGATATAACAGTATACGAAAGTGGCTGAAATATTTTTCCTAATGAATAATACATTTTGTTTCTAAAATAAACGATATTTTTCTGTTTTAACATGATGGTATCGTTATTTTGGTCTATTTACCTTTATCACAAACGTACAGTGATATTTACTGAATGGAGTAAATGTACTAAGAAACTCCGTTTTTTCAATAGTAATTTTTTCTTTCAATAATAATTTTTAGCAGTAGGGTAAGAGACCCGATGACCGATCACTATTTTTAGCTGTATCATTAAATTAGCTTAAAAAAATTAAAAAATAAACAAAACACCCATTTTTTTTTTCTTAATAAGTATGAAACCAAGTTTTTTTAATCCAATGGATATGTTTTTAAGAAAATATAACCCAAAAATTTTGATTTATTAATGATTTTGTTTTATAATTTGTTGACGTCTATTAAAAAGCAGACAGAAAATATTAACCTCCTTTGAAAGATCAATACACTGACCCCTATGAAGAATCGCGCATTAATGTACATCACGTACAGTAGTACAATTCTTATACTATTGAATATTTGAACCATTCTCTTTCAGTCACTTTGACACTCTATCCACTACAAGGGGTCAGTCTGTGTCATAAAATATCACAGAATGACACCTTGTGAAACATAGCAGCAATGACAGAAGGGTTTAAATATTCGATAAAATAAACCACTAAAATACTGTATTTTCTTTCGCCATCTAATTATGCTTTAAAAAACATTGTGTACATTCTAACATGATTCTAACTTATCTATACGCCATTGTGAATTTTTAAACAGTTAAATTAAGTATATGACGATAGATGACGTATATATTTATATATCGTTTCAAATCTAAATGTCTGACGTTTTTATTTCAATTTCGAAGTTTTAATTAAATATTAATTATTTTTCAATTGATTTTACGTTCTGAAATAAATAAAATATTAAAGTTAAATTATAAAAACGGTTAGTTAAGTGTTTTAAACCCAAAAATTAATTAAAAATGTTTATAAAAGAGATATGCAATATATAATTCTCAAAATGCCGTACCCAACTCTAAAACTTAGATCCCAAGAAGGATCAGTCATACAAATAATATTTAACACATATAAAATTTAATTTAGCTATCCTAATCTCTTAAGTGGACTAATAACAATTATTTGTATACTTTTATTATGCTAATAACTTTAAAAATTCGGTGAAAAATGTTACAATTTATAACCCATGTGTTTTGAATAATGATCATCCACCATATTAAAAATTCACGAATTCAACAAAAATTGTTATATATATATATATATATATATATATATATATATATATATATATATATATATATATATATATATATATGTATTTCTTAAATTAAGTGAGGAGACATTAAATGTGAGGTGAATTTAAATTGAAAAATAATCATTCTATTAACAATAATTTTTTTTATCAAAGGTTTCTTTCAGAAATAACTTCATTAAGATATAAATGTCAAAACTGATCGGACTTATAACCCCGATCGACAATGGGGTCTTTTACCCTAGTTACTATTAATTATAAAAATTGTATTAGATATATGGGTCGATTCTGTAACTACATTATTACAGACTGTTATTTTCCACTACAGAGCTTTGTAAAATTGTTTTTAATAGAATGTTAAAAATTTGGTATTCTGTAAGACACTATTGGGTCGATTCTGTAACTACATTATTACAGACTGTTATTTTGCAGTACAGAGCTCTGTAAAATTGTTTTTAACAGAATGTTAAAAATTTGGTATTCTGTAAGACACTATGTTAAGATGCCAATTACATTTTATATATTCTACTGTTGTTGAACTATTTATGTTAAATTACCATGGATTTGTGTATATAAAATGTAAAAAATTATTTCTTTTATAGCGGTTTATTTGAAATGGAAAGAGAAATTATGTGTATTACCCATGTATATTAAACTCACGTAAAATTATCATGATTATGAGTTAAGCTATTTCTAAATTAGATATTCGGGAATTCTGTAGACAACCAGTTCCTTATAATGGTTATAATATTACAGGCCACTCGTCAAATGGTAAAATAGGCATATGTACCTATAATGCTATAATTTCGATATCTAATTTATACACATCAGAGCTTTCCGTAGATATCGGTACCGATAGTTTTAGAAATACTTCAAGCCCACCAAGTCTCTGGAAAAATTTTTTCATAAATTATTGACAGTTTTATGGGTAAAAATTTTTTAAAAAATTATGAAAACAGGTAAAGTAAAGAGCGCTTATTCACTACCAAAAGACAATGCATTGTGCATTAAATACGTAGACAACAAAATAAGAATTGACAATACTATGAATAAGAATACTTGTTGAAATACATTAAATAACTGAAGCATTGTCGAGAAAAGGTAAAACGCTTCATGTGGACAAATTGTGTCAGTGCGATTTTGTCCTGAAAACATTCACTGTATATAAAAAAAAATATATAATTCATAATAAATTTATTTTATTTGAAATTACATCCTATCCGATTTAAGAACACTGCACTATTTCCTCAACGGTCTTCTTACTACAAAAAATACTTTATGACCACATACTTACGGATATCAAATAATTCAAAAAATGACAAATTAAAACGTCAAAATTATAAATTTATAAAAAACACAAAAATCAAAATTATCAATATTTAATAATATCTATAGTAATTAGCCTATTTAACAGCTCTGTAAAGTTTATAGCGAGTGTTTTGAGTGCTGTAAAGTTTACAGAGCAATAACAGAATGTTAGCTAACATTTCTGTTAAAAATTGCGTACAGAATACCATTTTTTAACATTCAATAATTTAACAGTCTAACAGAGATTTTACAGACTGTTAATAGTTACAGAATCGACCAAAATATTACAAGTCAGAAAATTGTTTAAATGTTATTTTGAAATTTTTTGAATAGATTGAATTTGTTTTATTTCTATGGATACCTAACAAAACTTTACAAATATTATTATATATACATAATATTTAGATAGAGAGATTGTAATATAATTTTTCCATACAAATTTATCTGCTATTCCTTACATCTTTAATTTTTAAAACTCACTTTATAAAAAAATTACCAAAATATCCATTTAACATAGATACTATTAATACAATTATTATTGATAAACATCTTTATTAAAGCAAAATATGTTACGAACTTTTTTTTTATATGCCAAGAAAGTTATACAATGAAATTTAGTCCTGATAATTTTCGCTTAATCTACATCTCATTCTTAATGTTCATGAATTTTTTCAGATTTTTCTGAGTAACCCTTCTGATAATAAGGATCGGGAACAGCAATTTTTACGATTTACCTCCCCTCCCCCGAAAAAGGACAAAAGTATGTAGTTACATATATTACCGAATTCGTCCTTTAAGGTTTTCGTTTGGTACTCTACTCAATGCGCTCGGGAAAAAAATTTGTTTTCACTTTCCAGGTTATCCCTTAAAATTAATCCCCAGAATCGAAATTCAACTTCACATCTGTAATCTGCAACCACACCCTATCTCTGTGCTAAGTTTCAAATTCTCGCGTCGAGTAATTTCAGAGAAAATTGCTTGTGACAGCCGGACAAACATTGAAGTGATTGCGTAAATGTTTCGTTTTGCCAATTTTGGTACGGAATACTATAATATTGTACCTCTCTTTGAATACATAAAGTACATGAAGTACATATGTAATATTTATGTTTTATTTTTAATCCGATAATGACATAACAAAAAGTTTAGGATACTAGTCAATTTGTAATTCTTTAATAATCTCAAAATTTTTTTATTAGAACTAAAGTAAAACAAATAATGTTTTACGCATATTATATAATTTGTCTGTATTAATTGCGTATTTATTGTAGACATTTGTATATATGTACTTCTTATTTTATTTCTACTTCTTATATTTAAATAAATATAGCATTAGTTAAGCCATAAAATTTGTTAAGTGACATCTTGATTACATCCTTTGTTAACTATATTTTAAGTTTGTAGCGTAATTTAAGGAGCTTATTTTTATTTAGTCCTTAGCTTCTAATAACCCCTTTATATCCTTTATATATTATATTAATTATACCCTTTATAGACATACATATATTAAAAATTGAGCTGTATTACAAAGATTTTTACGTCGTACACTCCGACAAAGTCATAAACTTTACCTCTTTATACGTTTGATAAAATACGGATGTTTTAGGCTTTTTTAAGTTGTGTAGAGAAAATTACAATAGATAGCCGAAAAAGGATAGCCGAATCGCTGCTTCGACCGTAAAATCCGCTAAAAGTTTAAAAGAAATTACTAAAATTATACAAGTCAACATATGATCGTTTTTAAACTCTTTAATTACAGCCTAAGAAGTTGAACTCACTGAATGCCAAGACTGGATTTATACAGGTAGAGTCCGTGGGCAATTATTTTGCTTCTGAATCTACCAAAGTAGAGAAAGCTTTTTTTAATATGTAAATTCAGCGCAATAAGTGATTTTTATTTTCTAAAATAAAAATTTCCACTCGCGCTTTGTATTTTGTAGTTTCTCGAACAATTTTTATTCGTCTTCCTTTGGTTTGTCCGTGGTGTATCCATAAAATCTTCCAATGTGTATAACCCAAGAAATATCGGACCGATTTTTGACAGAACTCCAGGCGTTGAAAAGGGGCAAGTGTTGGACCAACTTTTAGAGGGGGTGTCTGTTATCGTAGCGACTGCGACGTAAAAACAGGAAATCCAATAAACATAGATATTTTATTTACTACTCATATGATTTTTATACATTTCGCACTGATTTATAGAAACATGTTATAGGTACGAGGAAGCTATGTGTCACAGCTCTTGCCAGCCCATTATGTTTTTAATTTTTATAAACATTCTCTTATTTAACGGTACCTGAGATTTATTTCCTGGGATCAAGCTGCGGTTAATTTCGAAATTGTTAATTTATATGAATTTAATATCTTTAGGCCCGATTTACATTATAGTGCCGATATCGATACGCTCCCGCTCCACTCTCGCTCCGATATAATCTTGTGTTCACATTATAGTGCTGAGACCATACTGGTATCTATTCATTCTCCATTCACATTATAATGCTACTGTCGGTACGCCCCCTGTTCGGTCTCAGTTCGATACAAATATCTTTTCAGAACAACTGAATGCAAGCGGAGCAAAGTGGAATAAAAAAAGTGTTTACACTATAGGTACAAGTCATCGCTCCGATAAAATATTACCTGAGTGGTATTGGTATTGGAGCGGGAGCGAACCGTGACTGATATCAGATCGATATCGGGGCGCTGATGTGAATACACTCATTGTTAATTGTGTAAAATATTTTATCGAATTGGAAGCGTAGCGATATCGTAACGAGAGCCTTACTAGCTTTTATTTTATTTTTTTGAATTTTTATTATTGCTTTTAATACAAAACTTAAAACTAAATAGTGTTCTAAAATTGTTCATATGAGTATCTTTGTACCTTATATGTGAGGCGTGTTTAATAGATTCTTCAATCTGACAATTATTAAAATAGGGTGTAAGGAAAAATGGAGTCCGAAGTTCTATGTTTACTTTTTCTTTTATTAATTTAGTATATTTGATGACTGCAAATCTAAAATTTGATGACTGCAAATGCACTCTTACTAATCTTTATCTCAAACTCTCGTTATTTTCTATTAATTGTTCCACTCTGGTGGTAGATTCAATTAAACAAATTTTAGGAAAAGTTCTTAAACAAATTTTTATTTTTAACACAATTTTATAATTGCGATAAGTACATACTAAATTTACATAACGAACACTCGTTAATAGCCGTAATGGTTGAAAACGTGTTCACACATTAAACAAAAATAGAGTGGATTTTAGTAAAAGAAACGTATACCTAATAAAGGTTTGTAATAGGTTTCCGACAAATACTTATTAATACAGCTCTGTATAGAACATTTCAAACTTATTTATAACTTTATTTTTACTCTTATTTAAAATTTGTAGTTTCTTCTTATACCCTTCTTATATATTTCTTTAATACAAAATAAATGTAATAAATCATTCAAAAATGATAATAAGGAACAATATAATGCTGTCAAACAGAAAAATTGAATTTTTTTATTAGTGAAAGAGTAAATACGATAACTGGTAACAGAAATCGTATACATACATCCTTTTCTTATAAATTAAGCTTGTTTATGGTTTTTTATACAAATGGGCGTGTTGTTCATTCAGCTTTTTTTTTATCGCAACAAAAATTGTATGCATTTCTTTTCAACTAATTTAAAAGTAGTTAAAAATCGTGTGTCGTGAATAACTACATTTTAAAATATTTATGACGTCATACGAAAACGGATAGATATATTTAACAATATAGACGAAATTTACTTATTACAAAAAAGCTATTATTGCCATAAATCAAAAAGATTAGAGAAGATAAGAAAAGTTGTAAGAAACAGAGAAAGAAAATTGATGACGTGTATTACGTGAGAATAAACAAGATATACTCGACTACATTTTTTTTTTATATATCCGTTTTTCAACCCATTCTTGGACCCGTAACCTTTCCAGTGTACCACTAGAGAGAGAGTCTCTCTTTTTTTTTGAGAGGCTAGTGTTCTACTTCAGTCACTAAAATAATCTTTTTCCCCCTCTATATTTTTTTTTTAAATATTTTTTTCCTATGTAACTTTATAACAAGGGGCCAAACTAAAATATAATAGGTAGTATGCCAACTGTAGCCGTCAGGTGACGTAAATCATCCACACTTCGCATTACTATGTTATGTAGGTACATACTGTATGCAGTGGTGTTGGTTTGATGTTTGCGTCTGTGTGCGTATTCACACACACAATTACAAAACACGTATTATGAGATAGAGCAACGTGCAGCTCAAGTAACAAACGTCTTACAATACATAACAATCGTAGTGGATTCGGTGATTGACTACACCGACTGACTACATGCCTTAAGCTGTGACTGACCAACAAATGACACCAAGCGAGCTACACTTTTTTGATATTAGTTGGCTTCTAGTGTTCTATGCTTTATAGTACAAACAACTTAGATAATTATCTAGATTTTGCTAAATTTTGATTTTACAATATGTAATATGATTTAACAAGAATACGAACCAAGACGTTCACTAATTTAAAACTAAATACGTATGCGGTCATCCAATACAAGATGTCGCGCCCAGTTATGAGCTCAATAATTTTAACTTAAATATATTTAGATTTTGATTTAGAATAAATACCTCTTTTTAGACCTAACTGTCGTTACGACTATCGTTACAGGTGAACGCTTTACTCAGTCATAGTATGCACGATTTTTCATCAATTGGACAAATTTTAAACCATTTGACCAGGCTCTCGTATTATTGGCTTGCATCCAAGTTGTAAGAATTTCCTCAATATCCTAATTGCGTCTTTCAACACTTTCCTGCAATTGACTATGGCGAGGTTGTAAAAAATTTAACTTTACTCTGAAATCAAACTTGTTTGGAATTGGGATTGCTTAAAACAAACGAAAATAATAAACTTACAAACCTATATTTATTTAGTTAAATGTTTAAACATATATTTAATTACAAATTTTGTTCTTCTTCAATTAAAGAAAGAAAACCTTGTACAATTGAATCATCCCAAAAATAATCCTTTAAGTGTTTATTAAATTTAATCACAATAATTAACCAATTTAGGAAAAACAATCATGAAGTTTTTTATAAGCACAAAAATTATACTTAAAAACAGAAAACAAATCTTAAACTACGAATAATTGAAATTTTACTTATATTAATTAGATTCGGTAACCGCAGAACTTCGATGGCTGGAAACTGGCACTTTTCTTCAACTTGATTTTTCACGTTTCACTGTTTAAAAATTGAAACTTTTAACTTAACCACGCCCTTTAGATAATATTTAATTGTTGTACAACAATACTGACGGACAGACAAGAACTTGCAACTTTTCACTTAGGCGGGTCGAACTAGAATCTCTTCCAAGTTTCTCTTCGCTATAGCTCAAGATAACCGTTATTCAGAGCCAAAAGCCTTACTCAACAGTGGAACATTTTAGAAAAGTTTTCAACTAGATAATCATGCAACAAAGTTGCATGCTAGGAACCGATTTCGTTTTATTTAATTAATAATTTAATTACATATTTATGATTGTTTGTTTATTTAAAAGTTTTTGAATTGACAGGAAGTGAGTGGCGTGATATTATATACAGGCTGTTCATTACATCCCCCACCGCTTAAGATAAAAGGGATGGTTGGAAGAATTTCACATCAGCCCTTTTTTCAATTAAAAAAAATTTTTTTCTTGGTAATTTTTTTTTTTTTAATTCATGCTTACTCAGGGTGCTGTATTCAATCAAAATTCTCAAAATTTTGCCAGTTTCATAACTTTTTTTTCATTTTATTCCGTTCTGCATTTACTCTGTAAAAATAAACCTCTTATTGTTAAGATCTCAGTAATACAGTTATTCTTTACGTGCGTACATATCTACTCGTAACTACTTCACATTTCACTGATGTACAAAACTTTAGTAACACATTATTATATATTTGTTTCTACACAGACCAAAAAAATATGATAATATCCTGCCATGATAGCAAAAATAAAACCTGTATCAAAAAAAAAATTATATCTGTACTATTGACTGATTTAAAGAGTATTTTTCTTTATGTGTTTGGGGACATCACTGGGCTATTACGTTCCAAGCTATCCCCCCTAAGTCCCCTGCAAGAGTACTCGAAAGGGAATTTTAACGAAGGAAGTTTGTGGCCTTGCCTCCTAGGATGTGCCGAAATGGAATTTGAAAGATTGTTTAATTTATCCCCCCTCCTGTTCTGTCATAATCAATTTCAAGGAGCCGCAAAATTAATTTGAACCAAACAGAAAACTAAATTTATATTTCTACTTACGCCTACTGTAGCAGGCGCAAGGGTTGGCTCAATTATATGGACTGTTGGTTCCTTTAAACGTCTGTTCTCCGCCGCCCAAAGTCTATTTACAAAAATAAGGTTGGCTTCATTAACCGCTATGGCGCACGAGCAACCCCCTTCTCTAAACAACTTAGACCATGAAACGTTCAACAACTTTTTTTTTACTCATTCTGGTTTTGGGTACTCGTGCATCCATACAAATCCTGTGTCGCACTCCAGTGGTACACATGAAGCCAAGTTTGGCGACGTAGTGTTTGGGTTGTCGGTAAGAACAACCCCCTTATAAAAATCCGACTGCCACACGCGAGTGCCGTAATCACAAATAGGACACTCGACGTGTGGTTAGGCCAAAAGAAAAAAAATAAAAGCCGCAGATTAAGTTTATTTCGAGATGGAACTAGCATCATTCGACTAAACAACTTTCGTATCTTTTACCATTACTACTCTTTAAAGTTTGCATTGGATAACCAACAATTTATAAATTCACTTTTTATATTTCAATAAAATTTAATGCCTGTTTCTCCAGTTCCCGAAACAATAAATTGTCATTATCGGTAAATGTCACTTTCGGTATTCATTTATAAGTACAAAGAGGGAGAAAGATTTTTTTCTTTATAAAAATGAGTCTTGAAACTATAACCATACGTACCCAATTAAAACTCACTAAATTTTGAAATTATAATGATACTAACAAAAAATATCTTTCTCTTTTTTTTCAGTCTAATTTTTTTTTCTTTTTTGTTTCTTAATTAAAATCTAAATTTTTGTTTATTAACTTTATTATTATTATTTTCTTTTTTTTTGGAGGTGACACAATAAAATATTATATTTTTTTTTAATTTAAATTTTCGAGAAAAAGAAAGATCCCATCTCAAAATTACATATATCTCATCTCAGCAATAAAAGTTATTTTTGAACAAGTATAAATAATCGTAGAAGTAAAATACTAATATGTAATTACAGATAATAATAGGTAATGAAACAAAATTATTTTGTATTTCTTTCTTTTTCCTTAAAATGCCACTTTTTTTTTACTTAAAGTCTCTAATATTAATTATCCAATCTTGGGTCTTCGAGTCAGCTGTCGGTACAGGTGAGCCTCGGTTTGCGCGTTCACATTTCCACTTCCATAAACACCGTTGTTTACGTCCAAAGTTGTATTGTTGATGTTCAGAACTTGTTCCTTCATTTGAGTATTGTTCCGGTTGATTTCTCATGTGATCTAGTTTCTTGCCAACTCAGTACGTTGCCAAACTATCGAAGAACACTGCCAATGGGTGTAAGCTAACACCAGAGATGTCGCACAGCACATAGTGATTTGGGGGGTTAATTTTAAATTCCACAAATGTAGCAACCACCTGTAGTCCCATAAATTCTGACGATTGTCTCAAACTATTATGATCCATTTCCATAACCGTATCGACGTAATTGTTTTTGCCCAAAACTTATTTGAAATTGGTATAAACTATTGAGCAGTTATGAGTTATATTGATTTTGTTTTGTCTTTAATTGACCAAATATAGCTTAGAGCCGTGTTGCAGGCCTTTCGAACGTAACTTCCAGGGTTGATATGGTGCACGTACAATTACTAGTAGTGTGTTTGACTGGTGTGAAGTTTTTTTTAATCGTTGATTCTCGACAAACGAAGTACATCTTCTTTACGTACAGTGAAACTTGTTGATACGGCCCAAATACCAATAATTGTAGACGACACTGTGTTGGCCAATTCCTTCGCACTTCCATTGTTTGACAGAAGACAGGCAGATCGTTCCATCGATATCCACTGATTTCAAAAACGGTTTGGCATACCACAACTTTGACTCGACAATCGTGACTGGACAATTTGTAACTCTTCCAAACTTAGCAGTAGCATTTTCGCAAAATTAACTGTAATCATTTCCATAGTCCAATTTCCAATCGGGGGCCAAGTCTTGAATTTAGATATCACATAACACATGTGGAAAAATGACGTCATGTGAGAAATTAACACATTTTTTTTCCAGTTACAAGTCTTGAATATTTTATCACAGAATTTAGTGGTTATTAACTTCACAGTGGTATAATTATCAATAGAAATATAACCACATCTATATAGGTTGTGCTATTTTGTTTTCACATGTGATACGAATTAATTTTTCAAGTAAACTGTAAATATTATCAGCAGATTTTTGGAAAACTCACGTCTTTTCGTAAATTTTAAGTTTTTACAACTCAAATCTGTTAAATTTATTAAAATTTTACTGAATTTTAACCAAATACTTTTTTAAAATTTGAACATTTTGAACATTTATTTAACACTTATCGTTACTATATTTCAATTTCAAATATTATCGAGTGCTTGTGAAACATTACTACGTATGACGAACTTTTGTTCGCATTTGAACATACGCAGTATTCATATGTACACTTATCGTTCAACTAAACTGAAACATTAAGCACTCGATTTCTTTAGTTAATCCAAATCCAAATCCAAATGTAAATTGAAAATCAAAAACAAATAAAATGCAAATGTAAATTAAAAATAACAAAGTGATTGGAAAAATTATTAAACTCCATCGGCTGGGAATCGAACCCAGGATCTCCCGGTAATTAGCCAGGAGTTTCGCCACTAGACCAACGATCCTTCGTTCGACCTAACTTTTCGGGACAGTCCTTATTTTTGCTAAAATTTGTCCAAATTTAAAAGTTTTTTGAAAATTTTTTATACCATAATGGTATAAAATGTAAAAAAAAAAACGCCGTGAACAGCGGAGCCCCATCACGGAAGTCGAATTTTCCCCTTCATCTTCGGTATTGAATGTCTACAAGCGAAACGTAATTGAAAGTCCACAAGCGATTTGTCATTTTGGTGGTTTCAAAACTGATGATGAGGGTCCGGTTGATCAGGGCTTTAAAAAAAGGTTTTAAGTTTTTAAGGGCTGAATCTCAGTAAAATTCAATTTTGTGCCGATAACAGTTAGCAGCGAAAAAGCCAACACAATTCGTACGAAGGCATTCCTACCAATGCTTATCCGCCAATTGCCTTTGTGCTTTATTTTTAAATATTAAAAAAGAAGGAACTTAAATAGTAAACTGGAAGGCTTTTATGAAGATATTTTTTCTTTCCAAAAAAATCCAAAATTTCTATTTTATAAATAATAAAAATCCAAAATTCCTAATTTATAAATAAACAGTGACTTTACTAACATTTTTAAATTACTTAATATGTACGTATTTCATTTGTCATAAAAGTAAGTTCACTTTTTTTTAAATTTTTTAAAATTACTATTTGCCTACTTGTATTTAGAATAAAAATAATGCATTTAAAACACATTTAACAATAGCATTCAAATCCGATGTAAAAATGGGAGCAATGGGGGGAAAAGTAATGTGGACTCCCTAAAAGGTACTAGCTGGATCCTAACTGAATACACGTACAAAATTTCAGCCCTCTAGGTTTCCTTGCAGAGTCTCTAGGCGTGTTAGAAAACAAGCAAAAAAATTAAGGAAATACTGGCGTAAAAATCGAGGGGATAAGGGTTAAAAGTTGAAACCTCAAAAAAGCATTGGCTGGCTATTAACTTAACCTGTACACAAAATTTCAGCCCTCTAGGTTTATTTGGGGAGATTTTGACCCGAACGAAACTGTTAAAAAACAAGAAAAATCATGTTCTTTTGGGTATAAAAATGGTGGGGGTAGGGGTTAAAAGTCGAGACCCCCAAAAGGCACCCCCTTGATACTAACTCAATCCGAATACAAAATTTCAGCCCTCTAGGTTTATTCGGGTGACCTGTGCGAGTGGTACAAACTTCGAAAACGTCGAAAATGCATGAAATTGTAGCAAAAAATGAGGGGGGTGGGGGTAAAATATTAAAACCTCCAAAAAACACAACCTAGGTACGAACTTTATCAACACACCAAATTTCAACCCTCTACGTTAATTCTGGGGGGCTGGGGGCCTGTTAGATCCAGCGAAAATCGTTTTTCCCCCTCTACTCCCACCATATCATCCTAGGAAGCTGAATTTTGGATATGTTGTAGATAATTGACCGAAACATTATTTAAAACCGGTTTGGAAAAGTTTTATTGCTTTTCCGCCCCCCCCCCCACCACCCCCTTAAAGGTTGGGTCAGAAAAAAAATTTGCCCAAAATTTGACCTCACTTTGATAGTATGAGGTGCCTCGAAAATGAGCCCCATTTACCAAATTTCATCTCTTAACTTCCATAGGGGGGCCCTACACAAATTAAAAGGTGGCGGGAATATATATATATATATATATATATATATATATATATATATATATATATATATATATATATATATATATCAGACATTTTTTTTGCATATTCGTGTTCTACGGGTCCGAAAACGGATAGCGCCCCTACTCTCGCCGTTCTTGTCGTATAGACTGTATAAGTCTAATTTTTTCAAGGAAAAATTCGACTAAAAACACATAGAGTACATCGAGTACGTTGTAGGGTCAGTATACTATGTGAGGGGGTTTTCGAGAAAAAATAATTTTTGTAAACGAAAACTCGCTATGTTATGCAGGATGCTGCGACAGGGGTATTATTAATTCTTATAATTATTATATATTATACAGTGATATACATGATATATATTATATTAGAATCTGTACAGAAATTTTCCCTAGCAACTGAATGTTTACGTTTGTTTTTAATAAATTTCAAATACTACATAATTTTAATGTATTGGTATTTGTAGATTTGTACCTTTTTATCGTTTATTGTGAATTTCATGTTAGTCGTAGATAAAGTATAGTACATAACTCGATTGTAAAGCATATTACACACTCGCGCAATTATGCACTCGCCGCTACGCGGCCCTTACGTAACTTTTTCGTTCCTGTGTAATATGCAACTTACAACCTCAATCACGTAATATACTATTGTATTTTTTCATAGGTGTCATTTCGTTACAACTGAACGAGAAATAATAATGAAAAATATTTTTATTGATTTATAACTCATGCAAAAATCTGAAAAAATATATTGTACCTATACTTTAAACTATTCCCTAACGATTATCGTTTATTTCAGATTTCTAGATTTTATAGTTTTCGAAATATAACGAAAGTTTAAGGTCAGAGACTAAATTTTACTCGTATATATAAAATATATCGTATTTACATAAAAAGCTCTTGCTATCACACCTAATTATCATTTTGAACCTCGGCACCAAAGTCAGTTTTGCCACAGTTTAAATAATAGTTTGTTTCACAAACAGTTACGAAACGAGATGAGGTAAGAGTGTCATTTGGAATTCAAAAATTCCAAAGGGTTATCCATGTTATGTACCTAAACAATGCATAACATTATTCATACTAATACAGTGAAAATATCATCACTAAAGTAAATTTAATTTAGAAAAATAAATTTGCAGGTCAATTTATTTTGTGAAAATTTACAGTTGATAATTATGTAAATTATTTAATTCTGTCTAAGTTTCACTGGCTTTTTTAAAATTTTTAACAACGATGGCAGTGGAATTTTAACTGTCATTAAATTTTTTTTATTTAAAGCATGTCATCACCTATTTTTGATATTTCCTTGTAATTTTAGTAGGTTTTGTGATCTGTAAGATATTTCTGATATGTATTTAATTATTATGGTGGCTTAAAATGTCTGGTGATAACTCTTGTGCTGCTAAATTTTGTTTAAATCATTCAAAACGAAATTTCAATTTATGTTTTTTCTGTATGTATTATTATAATTTGAATGCTTATGTAAAAGTACGTTAAATAATAAATAATTATTAATATTTTATAATAATTCAGTTAATATTTTCGATTTCGACAGTGGCTGGTGCTAATAGGTCGTGACGATCTAAATTCTCGTGGTGAATACTGTCATCAATTTCGCGTTTGCTAAATTCATTTTGAAGAAAGTTGCTTTTAGTTGTTCATATAATTTAACATGACCATTATCAACCCTCAATCTCACATGTACAAACACATACAATGACATAAGTAAAAAAGGACATACATAATTGTATATACTTATATTAAAAAAGGATAAAAAGTGCGTTTCGCTACTGCCTATGGTAATATTATTTTATCTATATTCTATACCTACTGTGGTTTTGTTTTGAAACTTCGCTATACCCTTTAAAAAATGTTTACTACATATATCAAAAATTTTCTGATAAAGGAGCGTCCATAAACTACGTAGCCTAATTGGGGGAGGAAGGGGTTATGCAAAAAGCTACGCTGTACTGCATGCGGGTAGTCAGAATCGAGCTATGTAGTTTTATTTAGAACTATCAAACAAACATGAATTTTAATGTGAAAATTCATGAATAATCTTGAATGCCTTATGACGTGCTTAGTCTTTTGGATATTTTGAATTTAACAGAATTTCCCCAACCGTGTGGTCACACAGTCTTTACATTAAAATTCTTACTGTCAGGGGAAGTGTTTTTTAAGGAAATAATCTGCTAAACTATAAAAAAGTGCCTTAATTTTTATATTTTATAATAAAAAAGCAATTATTTTAATTAAATGTTCTTTGGAATTTGTAAGAAAAAACTGCGTTCCACTATAGGGGGGAGGGGGTCCAAAGCAAAAATCACCTATAGTCTACTTGCGGTGGAAGGGGCTATTTAAATTGGCCAAAATGGAACTACGTAGTTTATAGACACTCCTTAAGGCAATTATCTTATAAAATTTATGTTCAATCTACACTTTATTTCGAAAGTTAATATTAATAGATTTGAGCGTTACTTTATGGTATTCCATATTTGTAAATAATAAACAAATATTTTACTTTGCAAAATACCACTGTTTTCTTAAAATACCTTGTAAAATACAATTCTGTTTGAAAATGAACTAACGGTTCGAAACAATATTGTCACAGTTTCAAAAATAAAAGTGGTATTTTGCAAAGTAAAATATTTGTTTATTATTTCGAAAGTTAACTGATTATTTGAGATTTTTCCAAGTAATATGCTTGTGGATAAAGTCAGGAAAAACGATTCTTAAATTTTTACTAGATGCTAAAAGAAGTGTTCAAGAAGTACATAAAAAAGAGAAATTGTGTTTTGCAGATTATGCCTAAAAAATTTCGTTGGCATATTTTTAAAAAAAATTTGACTTTTCAGTAATTTTATGAAACCTTTTAATCAAAATTCAACTTTTTATACTAGCTTTAAGATAACTGCTGGACTATGTTATGTACCAATTTCTATGCAATGTCTCTGTGTCCATGTACAATAATTTCATTCGGGATTAAATTATCAACTACTAGATGTCAATACATTTAAGAAGTTTACGAGGTTTACAGTTACATATTATTTATCAAGGTTATATCATATACAGTGGCTGGTCTAAAGTATTTAGACAATACAATTTTGCATTCTTTATGGATCGTCACAGTTGGATCGTTAAATAATAATAATTAACACAAAAATGTAATAAAAAATTAAACTTCCACTTTATGTAGAAAGAATTTCAATTATTATTTTTTTTTCCTTAATTATTATTATTTAACAATCCAACTGTTAAACTGACAGAGAATGCAAAATTTTATTATCCAAATACTTTTGACCAACCACTGCATGTTGTTAATCTAATAGTAAGTAGTAAATCAGTTTAATTAAATCAATTGTTTAGATTTTTTGTCATCTAATAAGAATAATAAGTTACTAAAATTGAAAGTTTTGTTGTTTTTTTTTCTTTTTTTTATTTAAATAAACATTATTTAAATAAATCTCAAAAATTTTAATTAGGAATAAAATAAAACAATGAATTAATTATAAAATAAAGTTTTATTGTCATTGTTATTTTTTAAGTTACATAAAAATTGAAATACTAAATATGATTGTATCAATTTTACTGATTCATTTCTTTTTTTAACTGACTCAGTTTTGTAAGACATGCATCACGCCAAGCGCGTCTCTCTTGTAACTTGTTCAATGGAACTTTGGCTTCAAGCTGTTTTGCTATTTCTTCAGCGGTTGGGCCTTCCATACGTGGTACTTCACCCATTGTAACACTAACATCATATATAGTTTTACTGTATCTTTCAAAGTAATTTTTCATCCCTTCAGCATTTAAATGAGCTGTTTCCAAAGGTCCCATGAAAGCATATCTCATTCCCAATCCCTCAGACATAACTCTATCTACATCTGCGACATCTAATATACCATCCTTTACTTGACGCCACACTTCATTAAGTATAGCATATTGAATTCGATTTAGTGAAAATCCAGGAATTTCACGACTAAGCGACACAGGTGCCTGACCAATTTCTTCCATAATAGCTCGTGTTTTCTTTACTATTTGAGAATCAGTCCAAGGTGCAGGAACAATTTCCACTAATGGTACATAATATGGTGGATTAACTGGATGCGAAACAACAACTTGACTTTTATGTTTTAAGTTTTCACTAAATAATGATGGCATAAATGTAGATGTTGAACTTGATAAAATGACACTGTTACTGGCCACGTCATCCAAATTTTTAAATACTCTTTTTTTTAGTTCCAAATTCTCAGGAGTACATTCTTGAACAAATATTGCGTCCTTCACACATTCACTTAATGAGTTTGTACCTTTAATGCAACTAAGTTGTTGTTCATAATTCAGATTTCCTCGTAGAAGTTTTTCCTTTTCAAGTGTGCATAACTGCTTCTCTATATCTTCTAATGCAGCCGTTACTTGTTTTTCTTCAATGTCAAAAAGCGTTACTTGATAGCCTACTGAAGCAAAAAGCATTGCCCAGGAGCGACCTATAAGGCCACTTCCAACAATTCCAATTTTTTCCTTTCTCAAACTCATGATTTCAACAAAACACTATACTACGTTGATCTGCTTCGAACTAGTAACAAATTATAAAATAAACAGTTAAATTAATACATAAGATATAAAATTATTTAAGTTATAAATTACTTTTATATTAAAACTTAAGTACACTTAAACAAACAAGCCAAATTTAAATGAAAAGAGAGATTGTGTTTAAAAAAAATTATCTTATCAAAATGCAATTAAACATAATTGTTTTTCTATAACATTACTTGAAAAAATTTTTAAAATAATATCAAAAACCTATTTTGTTTAATGATAACAATTAGAATTTTGTTTAAACATAAGTTTATAGCAACATAACCCTACTTCATAATTAATTTTCAAATGCATATATACACTCAAATCGAGAAAAAGCAGTCCATAACACCATAACATAGGCTTCTCACTACAATAAATTATATAATCTCATGTTAAATGGTTATTACCTTTTCGTTTATAATATTTTATTTTAATAATTTTTGTATTGAACGGTCACTAGCGCATACATAAAGTAGTAATAACAACGAGTAAACTAACTACCAACACCACAATCACTGTTGTGAAAAGTATGTAGAACTCCACAAGGTTACTGTTTTCTCAGCTTGACTGTTACTATATGCATAAAGAACCGAATAGACTGGTACGACAGATCGTAACACGACTGCAATTCGATCGGATTGTGGCGCATGGCAAAATAAGATTAAATGGGGTATTTGACAGTATCAAAGAAAAGCAATTAAAACAAATTTTAATGAAAATTTATAATAAAAGGCAGCAAATAATTATACTAATTCATCTTAACTCTCATTATTTGATTTTAAAAAAATTAAATAAAAAAGTAATTTTTTAGCTAAAATCCACGTAAGCAGAAACGGGCTGTGACGTTGCTTTCTCTTATATTTCAACACTAGCGCCACTAGTGTCGCTGCTTAAATTCCGGTTAGCAAACATAACTATGGAAATTAATCAAAATTTAATTGATTTTTTTAAAAACCAACAATTTTTTTTCCTAGTTACAGGAAAAATAAACATTTTTTTTTCTTAGTTACAGGACACCTGTTGCTACCTAGAGAATGTGACGTAACTGACAGCTAGTCAAAGTTTTCGCGCAAATTTTGAGAACAAGTTTCAAAATAATTTTTTCTAAAAATTTTCGGCCTTATTTTTAAAAATTAAAAACTTATACATGCATAATACATAAATATGTGTGTTTTAAAATAATTTCCCAAAATTAGCCAAATTGCCCATTGGAATTAAAGTCAAATTTATATATAAAGAAAACGACTCATTTTAAAAGTAAAGTTTTGTCACATATAAAAGATATTATAATTTCTACTATCCTTTTTCAATATGTTAGATAGTAGATCTTGTAAGAGATAGCTATATTACAAGTTTGTCCAAAACATACTTTATAAGAATGAGTCATTTGCAATTTTCGTTGTTTTTTCTATATCACCAATCTGGTCAAATCGTAAAACTATTTAGGTAAAAGTACGACACAAACTTAAATTTTTAAGTATCTGCACGTAACAAATAGGCTTGTATTTTTATCTTTGAGAGGCCCTTGTGTACTTCTCATGTGGAAGCCCCTGGCTTAAAGAAATTTTCGAATTTAAAAAAAAATCCTATCCTATGTTGAGGGATTTATTCTTAATTTTTTGGATACCCCAGTTGAGTAAGGGCCCTAGGTTGCGTACCTCAAATGCCCTTATCCCTTATGTAAATTAGACTTTAGTAACAAACACAATAACTTTGAAATTATATAAAAGATCTGTAAAAGGTCTAAGTATGTATGTATATTTTAACCTCCTCCTCCCAAATACACTTTTAATATAATTTTTTTTTTGTAACTTGTCGACTATAGTAGACATAAAAGTTTCTGGTGTTACTAATGAAACTCATGAAACATTCTAAACAAATTATCTTATTTCCTTCTCTGGACATTCATAATAACATATTAACCCTCATATATTAAAAAATAATTTATTGTTTTATATAGACTACAGTCGACGTTTGGAACAGGAGCTTAAGTAAACATATTTTGCGTCTATTTACATTTTGTCAATGTTAACACTATGATCAAGTGTGCTCTATAATGTTAACACTATGATCAATTTGCTAATAAATTAAAATATGAATATTTATGCGGCTCATATACAATTCAATTTGTTTTACAACTTGGCTGAGTTGTACAACAAATTGCATCATGTATGGGGAAGTTGTACAACCGTTTTGATAGTTGTATCAAGGGTTGAAGTAAAATCAAAATATTTTGATTTTGTGTGGGCGGAGCAAATAGTTGATGAAAATGTTAAACCGTGAAAACGTTAAACCGTAGTTGTGCAACAAAACAAGTATTTACAGTCGAACTCATGTATTTTCAACCTGTCGGGACTAATCCGCTCATGTATTTTCAACTTCTCCTTTATCCTCACTCCATGGCAATCATAGAGCCACGTGACAGACATAGAACCAATCACAAAAAGCCCGCGCAAATCTTTACACAGTAGCCACGTGTACTTCCCCAGTGAATAACCTTAAAATGACAAATTGTCAAGTAACATATGATAAACAAAAAAGTGAAACATGAAAAAAGTGTAATAAACTTGTAATAAAATTATTTTTTAAACAATTGCAAATGAAATAAAACCATATATTGTAGGATAAAGCCACCAGTGGTCAATCGATTAATCTGACAGTTATTTTTCTGTATTAAAGTATTGCGTGAGAAGTGGGGACCAAAAACTTGAAAATACGTGAGTAAAATCAATTGAAAATAAATGGTGTTGAAAATACATGAGTTGAAAATACATGAGTCCGACTGTACCACATATTTTAAGTTTGATTAGTTGGCTTGGTTCGCTTCATTTGTTGTAATTATGGTTCATTTCAGTTAAATTTAACCATGCTTCGTCACTTATGAATTTAAATAGTTTCCGTTTTCTTGACTTTGTCTCTTTTATTATTGCATTTATATAAATTTTAAATTTGCAGTTTATTTTTAGAAAAGAATAGAAGATTGATTTGTTTCGAATATAAGAA
Organism: Brachynemurus nebulosus; assembly: GCA_035578155.1. Taxonomy (NCBI): domain Eukaryota; kingdom Metazoa; phylum Arthropoda; class Insecta; order Neuroptera; family Myrmeleontidae; genus Brachynemurus; species Brachynemurus nebulosus. Next base: position 68,334,441 of record JAPWDM010000001.1, on the reverse strand, counting down.
TTATTTAATTTTTTAACGAAAACTCATGATCAATTATATCTGAAATGAGGTATATAAATTTACAACAATAATTTTTCCATGATCTAATTTTAACAAAGTTGTCCATCAACAATAAACAAAAAAATTCGACAAAAATTATTTTATAATAAAAATGAATAACTGAAGTAGATTAAACACCTTAATTAAACGGTTGGATTCCAACCGTTGGAATAGTATATGGCAAACAGTTCAATTTGTTGTACAACCATGTTGTACAACATCCATGTATGGGCTGCATTACGTACTATAAAAAAACTTTAATAAAATTACTCCACCTCCTCCTTTTATTATTCCATCTAATACATTTAAAGATTATAATATGCTCTACTGTATTTATATCCTCGCAGTACATGGAATCCTCATTTGGCCTCCTACCAAATCGGCATAAGTAAGAATTGAATGACTCGTGTCCAGTAAGGAACTGGGTCATCCAATAATTTGTTACCCTGTGTTTACACTTAGAGCCAAGACTACTCCGTGGCCAAGACACACGAACCACGAGACGACCACTTTTTTGTCGTTGTCGCGTGGTTGTGCTGTCGTTCGTGTGTGTTAGACGACGCGACGACTTGCGGGTAGTGATGCGACTCGAGTAGGATTTTGTGACTCGAGTCACTCGAGTAATTTTGCTACGTCACTCGAATTGTACTCGAGTTTTCGAGTCACTCGAGTCAACCGAGTTAACTATTTCACTCCCTCCAACTCGAGTAAGATTTTTTTAAGCATTTTTAAATACCTTTATTGAATTACTAATATGAAGTAATATGAAATAAAATACATATGATTAGTGTACATATTTATTTATGTAATCAACAAATAAAAGTAAAATGACTTCTTAAGAATAATAAAATTTTCATGTAAGGATGACCAATTAATGACCATAAATAACATTTATGCAATTTTGATTGCAAATAAAAATTAAACTTAGTTATTTTATAATTAGTTTCAATTATCAATCATTATACTTATAAAATCAAACTGTATCAGACTTTTGTTTACACCTTACAATTAAATGTTATTTAATAATAATGAATAAAGAAACTAATTATGAAGAAAATCATAAAATATTAGTTTTTAGAAAACAGATATGTAAATAAAATAAAGTTATTTAAACTGGATAAAGTCAGGTTATTATATTTAAGTCAATTATCGGTATAATCGATTATACCTCGATTAATATACCGATTATAAATCGATTACGATTATTAGTATATAATCGATTAATCGATTGGTAAAATAATCGAATCGGAACATCATTATTATACACCTATACTTTAGTCTTTACTAGTAATATTAACGAAAGCTAAATTCAAAATCACACGTATGTCCCACTTTCATAAAATAATTATTCAATAGTTCAATCAAATCAACCTAATACCTATTAATTTATTGTTATCGTATCAAGTGCAAGTTTCAACCCGTCTCTTTGTAACTAGTGAAGTAACATCTGGCCCTAACCGAGTCTACTCGGTGTGCCGAGTTGACTCGGAAACTCGAGTGCAATTGGACTCGAGTAAAAAATTTTTTTCACTCGAATACGAGTTTGACAAATTCACTCGAGTCACTCGAGTAAACATCACTCGAGTCGCATCACTACTTGCGAGCCACTTTTTAGTGGCCGAATAACGTACAATCACTGTTAGGCGGCATTAAAGCCACTAATACTGTTTGTTATATACAGTGTCTGCGTTAGGTATTCATACAATAATTAATTTATCAATACTAAGCTTAAAATTTTGCAGCGTGAAGTAGGTACGATAGGATAAAAATAAACAAAATTAATCAAAGAGCTGATGCTTCTCTTAAATAATATTTCTTTTAAAATACATATCGGTATTTTGGTCTTACATATTTTTGCAGATTCAATTTTTACAATTATTGGATAAAACATTTCAAAATGTTTCAGCCTTCTTTGAACTTCTAATTCTTTTCTATTATTCTAAAACTAAAAAGGTTTAAATAATTATGTAGCTTATTTATTTAATAATAGTCAATAATCCACGTTCAAACAGCAGCTTTTATTCTTAACTGACCGGTTTTTACATTCCATAAAAATGTTTCAATTCTGTTAATCAAATTTCCTTTATAATAATTAACTACATAAATAATTTTGCAAAAATAAATCAATAAAAAATATTTATACAGGATACGTTTATAACAGCGGTACCTTTATTGTAAATATATTGTAAATAAAACGTGTCATAAAAATGTTTCAATTAAACAAGAATATTTTAGAACAAGTTATATTTTATGCGTAACCATTGGTCAGTAAAATAAATTTTTCAATTATCTTTGTAAACCTTAGGGTTCATTAAAATGGTTCGTATAATTCATTTAAAATAGAAAATGGCAAATCATTTTTACGAATATATTTGAAATACCGAATATAAAAATATAAAATAGCAAATTTAAATAAATTATAAGTAAAATGTTTTTTTTTTTATATTATAATAATTATTTATAAATACATGGGTTAAAAAAAGTTAATAAGATATCAAACTAAATAATGACAGCTTCATAAGAAGATATATATATATATATATATATATATATATATATATAAATATATATATATATATATATATATATATATATATAAATAAATAAATATATATATATATATATATATATATATATATATATATATATATATATATATATATATATATATATATATATAATTATAAAATTGACATGATATAAACTGAAAAAGTTAATTTATGAAATAATATTTTCAATTAGTGCAATATTTAATTCAATCTGAACTTCAGCTTTTGAATTAAAAAAAAAAAAAAATCTAAGTCAATTAAATGCAAAAACATGTCCAACTGCCAAATTACATTTGGCAGTTTGGTCGTATTATTCAATTATTTGTTGTTACGACGACACATTGCGACAGTGTTCGATTATGACGAAAAGTTGTGGCTCGTGTGTTTTAAAATTTGTGTTTGCATAAGAAAACTCCATGCATAGGTACCCGGCCACAGAGCAGCCACTATTTTGTCGCTATCGCGTGGTCGTGGCATGGTTCGTGTGTCTTGGCTGTTATACCATTGTACAATGTTCTTAATCATCCTCCGTGGCCACTGTGCTGTGACACGAAAGATATTTATTTGTTTTAGAGGGACTATATCCATCTTCAGGATCTTAAAAGTGATGTCTTTTCTATTCATTAAGTTTTATTTATAACTATCTCAATAAATTTACTGCTATTGTCTTTTAATTACTTCTAAACTTTGTTTTGACGCGGTTTTATTGAAAGTTTTGCTAAATATTTCATAATAATAAAATAAAACACTGCTTGATCATATACATATACAAAGCGGTCCAGAATTATATACCGTAATTAGTAGGGCTGATAAATAGTAGGTTCAAAAATAATGGTACCTTTTCATCTATACTTTTTTCCAAAACTCAATAATCAGGGGAAAAAGTAGAGGAGTGAACGAAACTGATTTCTATTTTGTAAAATTTTTTAGGCGCTTTTGAATAATTGATTCATATTTTAGGAGTGCGTATGAACATAAGGATAATTGAATTTATGGTTCCAATTATTCCATCACTTATGATTAGGGGGTAATTTGTAAATAGATACTTCTACTTTAAATTACTCGGAAACGGTGTTAGTAGAAGAAATATAGCGGTTCTGAGCCCACCACCCACCGCTCAGATTTTTTGAGTGACAGCGGGTGGTGGTAACTAACCTATGCGGATCCTCAAGCCCAACCTAACGGAAGCTGACGAAACTTGCTGTAACCTAACGAAACTTAAGCTAAGTTCGCTAGATGGCGCTGCTAGTCTGAACACTAGCGAACTCTGTGCGTAAATTTGAAATATTGTCAATAGATGGCATTGCAGATCCTGGGATAGTTATACTTTTTCACAACTAGATAACGCGGTAGTCGGGATACTAGCGAACTTTGCGCGTAAATTTGAAAAATTTCCAATAGATGACACTGAAAATCCTTTGATCGTTGCACTTTTCACTACTAGATGGTGCAGTTAGTCTGGATACTAGCGAACTCTGTGCGTAAAATTGAAAAATTGTCAATAGATGGCGCTAAAGGTCCTTTGATAGTTATACTTTTCACTAATAGATGGCGCTGCTAGTCAGAACACTAGCGAACTCTGTACCTAGATTCAGAATTCAGCCTGAAACATGTTTAAACTCGTGTGTGCTTAATGCCGACGTCATCTGAAAATAATTTGTTAGTGTTTAAAATAATTATATATGCTAGCAAGTTTTGAAATGCGTATAATAAAAATACTATTATACTTTTATTAAAAACACCATCAGAAAATAAAAAATAATCTGTACTGTACAAATACATACATATACTGTACAAATGATAATTTTTTCTTAATAAGCATTCCTTCTCGAAGGTCACTTTGTAATTAATACATGTATCGTTACAAAGCAATTTTTATTTCCATGTGCACGGCGTCAGTATGTCGCGACATTGAAATATGATACTTCCGTTAAATCGTAGAAAATGTCACGTATTTTAAGAACAAAGAGTCGCCGATAGAGTAATATGATATCTCTACGAACATAAAAAAATTTTGATTGATGCATTTGATATCGTTAAATTAGCTAAATTTAAAAATGTCACGTAGGCAATATGATACATTTACAGTAAAACCTGTTCTGATTTTCATTTTTTACATAATACAGTAGAACTTGTCTTAGCAGTAAAATCTATCTTAATATTTGAAACAATTTTTGAGAATGAATTGGAAAAATCGCCAAGAATTCGCAGGATTTAATAAATTTTAATACTGTATTTATTTTGTAACTATACTTAACAAAAAGATTTTGAAGAGAAACAATCTTTTTTATCTAAACTTCATTCTTAAAAGTCTAAAATACAGTGTTGCCAACTCTGAAATCTAGCTGATCGTGGAATTTATAAAAAATACTGTAGATTTTCAGAAATTATGTTCTAATTTATATTTAAAATACGGTAAAATTACCTTGTTTTTAATAAAGGACAATAAAGGTCAAAATTGAGAAAAAAACTTATATTATTAATCTGCATCAGATAGTATAATTGCTAAGTCATCATTTTTGTACATATCGATCATAAAGTTTGTGGGGTTAAAGTCAATACAGACAGTTTTTATCGTGTCATTGTAAAACGCCTCCTACGACAAAATATTTCCTGTGATGGATTTCGTTACCAGCTTATTACGTTTTTGCAAGCAAACTAAATTAAAACGTTCTAACAATAAGTATTCATGTAAAATCAAATACGTTAGTTACCCATCGAATTCGTTCGCATAATATCTTAGGAGAAATTTTGAAAAAAAAAAAAAAACAAAAAAAAGTGTTTTCATTAGAATAAAACGAAAATACCCTTACGAAAGTAACTAAAATTTCTGAAATTTAAAGTTAATCGTAAATAATCATATAGTAAATATCATAATTATTTACAAGTTTTTATATTATAACACTAAGGCCGCTATTACACTGTCATAGATATATGCCAAAGTTTTATTTAATCAAAGAAATATTATAGTGTAATAAGTCAACTTTTATAATATAAATTTCTGTAACCATAGTTAAAGATACTTCTTAATATTTGATCATAGATTTGATCAAAGATCTTTGACATATATCTATGACAATGTAATAGCGGCCTAAGATCGTCAATAGTACCGTGTTTTTTGCTACCGTAATTGTAATTTGCTACCGTATGTGGTAGATTTATGCTGATTACCGTGTTTCTAAGGTAATTACGGTGTAGTTGGCAACACTGCTAAAATATTTATATGTGCTAGTAGGTTTTGAAATGCGTTTGATAAAAATACTATTATACTTTTATTAATGAAGACCATCAGAAAATAAAAAATAATCTGACATTTTTAGATTTAGGTAGTTTAACGATATCAAATGCAACTGGTAATTAAAGCAGAGATATCATATTACTCTACCGTCGACTCTACATGTATTAATTATAAAGTGACCTTCGAGAAGGAATGCTTATTAAGAAAAAATTATCATTTGTACAGTTGCATTTATAAGTATGTAAATGCCTTAGATTATTTTTTATTTTCTGATGGTCTTTATTAATAACAGTATAATAGCATTTTTATTATACGCATTTCAAAACTTGCTAGCATATACAATTTTAGATACTAACAAATTATTTTTAAATCAAGTCGGCATTGCGCACATACGATTTTAGACAAGTTTTAGGCGGAATTCTGAATCTAGGTGCAGAGTTCGCTAGTGTTTAGACTAACAGCGCCATCTATTAGTGAAAAGTATAACTATCATAGGATCTTCAGCGCCATCTATTGACAATTTTTTCAATTTTACGCATAGAGTTTGTTGGTATCCAGACTAGTAGCGCCATCTAGTAGTGAAAAGTATAGCTATCAAAGGATTTTCAGTGTCATCTGTTGGCAATTTTTCAAATTTACGCACAGAGTTCGCTAAGATCCAGACTAGCAGCGCCATCTAGTAGTGAAAAGTATAATTCTTCCGTTAAGCTAAGTTCGCTTAGGTTCCGTTAGGTTACACCAAGTTTCGTCGGCTCCCGTTAGGTTGGGCGCGAGGACCACCTGACGGAAGGTTAGTTACCACCACTCGCGGTCACTCAAAAAATCTAAGCGACTGGTGGTGGGCTCAGAACAGCCATATTTCTACTACTGGTATTGTTTATCAAAATGTAACAAGTATACCTTTTTTTGCGTGGAATTATTTGAGGAATCATATCGTTAAGAAATTTGTTCAATAGAACTGCAAATTACAAAAGAAAAGACGTGATAACACACACCTATCACCCAAAAACACCGCTTAATCACAAGTGGCGGAATAATTGTTACTATAAATTTAATCCTCCTAATCCAAGATACGTATCCCTAAAATATCAATCCGTTATTCAGCAGCGTTTGGAAAACATTTAGGACAAGATGAAGATCGCTCTCCGCTCAAAATATACTAGGATATGTTTAAACAAACATCCTCACCAAAGCGAAGCTGATAATTCCAATTTCTAGCGGTGCATCATCGAACCTAAAATTTTCCCATTTAAATAACAAGAGGAAAGACGATTTTTTATATTATTCACTCCTGCAAACTATGAAAAAAATTTTTTCCCATAAAATAAATCAAAGCACCTTATTAAGCATTAAATTTTGGACACAAAATTTCATTGAATCGAATTTCTATCACCAATATCTCATTTTCTACAGAGCTTTAAAATTTAAATTTTTCCAGAATGGAAATTCAGCTGATACAGCGGGTATCATGAAAAGACCTGAACTCGGGGCTATGACAAAAAGTTCGGTCATTCTCGGTTTCTCGGGGTGTCAAAACAAATTTCTGTCATAGTCCCGGGTTCAGATCTTTTTATGACCTCGCTGTAAAAGCTGAATTTCCTCTTCACAAAAAAAATAAGTAAAATAAACTTTGATGGTCTGTAACTTTCTAACTATTTGTAATATGAGAAATTTGTTAGGAACTTCTTTGTAAACCGTCAGTTGGATTACAAAATTGTCATTTAACTTTTTGTCCTATCTTTAATAGTCTAGCTTAAAAATATAAAAAAAATTTAAATTTAAATATGTAAAATTCGACATATTCGTTATAATTTCTATTATAAAATTTAATTAATTAAAACCGTACTGATCATAACGTAATATTTTGACAATACAGTCTTTATATAGGTCAAATTTAGGTAAAATTTATAATTTTATTTCTGATATACCATATAACACGGTACGATTCACTTGATTTGTATCAATTCTGAATCTTCATATGATGCGAAAATGGATTCCATATAACGCCGTCTAATTTTTTTTATTTTTCTGAGTGTACTATAATGCAATTTCCATATAACGCGGTACGAATTAGCTGCGTTATAGGATACTTGAATGGATTATATTGAAATAAGAGTGCAATTTTTAAAAACTTTTATTTAAGGTTGTTCTGACATGAGGTTTAGTTTTTTAAATGTGGTAATATTGAGTCCTATATTAAAGCATTGATTTTTAAAAGCATTGCCAACTGTAGGCGACCAAATTTCAAAGCGAAAATTTATTAATTTTTAATATATACAAATATAGTTTTAACATTAAAATATCTTAAATTTTTATAATCATTTTAAATAAAAGATATTTTTTATTTATACAGTTATTTAAATAGTATATCTTGGGCTAAAATATTGCAACATTGGAATTTGGAAAATAATAATGAACATGGTATATAGTGGTGCCATCTAATATCAGTAAATAAAACGTTGCTTAGATTCCTAACTTAACCACTATAATCCCACTTTTGAAGTCGATAACATCGTACGCGAAACGTTTATAGTTTGATTTTAACACGATGAAGGTCATAAAGAATTATGATGAAAAAAACAATTAGTGCATTATTTTGAGAGCTAATACATTTTATATGGGAATGTTGACGCCTTACAACGTGGTGTATGATTAGCATGGTCTAACTTGACGTCTTATGACGTCAATGACCGACAAAGTGTTAATAAATAAAATAGATGTATGTACCTACATAAATATTTTTGTATATACATACCTGTCTATGTATATGTCAATAAATTTATATGATAAAATATTTGGTTATGAAAATAAATTTATAGTATTCTTGTAAAAAAAAATATTAGTTATTTTTAGTATGATTTTATCTTCTGATGTCATAATAATATTGAGTTGCGAAGTTAATTTGGTCAGTGAATTAGACAAAGTAATTTAAATTTTTTAAATATTTTTCAATAATCATAATAATGTCCTCGGATTTCGGTGATTTTTAAAAACGTATATAATGTAAGTGTCATACAAAACTCAAATATCATTATTATTTTTTTTTATTTACCTACTATAATGAATTTAATTATTTGCTGTGTTATTAAGAAAATCTTAAAAGATATTTGAACTTGAAGAGAAAGGTGTAATGATTTCAGATAATTCAGTTATATTTAAACTCAGGAAAATAAACAAAACTAATTCAAATATGAAATGTTTTTTTTACGAGTATTATTATAAGTACCAGTTTCAGTTTTAACTTGTGTGCAGTGCATACTTTTAAAAAAAAGTCGTATTTTTATTTTAAGAAGTTTTTTTTTTTAAAATAAAATGAGGTTAAGCAGATTTAGCGATACATTATGTTATAACCCCTCTCTCAGTATTCTGATTTCAACAGCTTGCACTGTTGCCGTTGTTATTGCTACTTTAGACGTTTTTGTTACTTTAAATCAAAAAATCTGAAGCTCAGTCGACCGAATCGCAATTGAATTTTGAACATCGATTCTTTACTGGTTAAACTATATCATATAAATTTTTTATTTGATTCTCTTCATTAGAACTATTTTTTTTTAAATTCGAAACAAAAAAATTCTCATGTCTCCATAAGCACCCATGCATTTTCACTCAACTTTGGTAATTTTTTTCTTGACTCTCAGCGACCAAATTTTTTTGTTTTTTCATAGTATGGTAAAATACCTTTTTGAGAATCGGTATGCAAATTTTTATAATTTTTTCTTCAGTTAGCCCTCATGTCAGAACAACCTTAACTTGATATGTTAGTATGTTGGTTTAGATCAAATCTTGGAATAAAAATTTAGACAGGTTCTAATTGAGCTAGAGGTTTCAAATTTTGCATACGTGTCTAATCTTGATGACAATGCAATATTGTATAATTTAGTTTTTCCCTAATTCGCCCCAAACCAAAATTGTTGATTTTTAGTCCTATGCAACTTTTTGACATTTCGAATTGTCAAATATTGTCCATTGATTTTACATTGCAATTTTTTGTTTCCATAGTTATGCTTGATTAAGGTAAATTAACCGATTAAAATATAGGTAAAAAAATACTTCTTTAATTTTTTTTCAAATTAATTGTAATCAGACTAACAAGTAGAAAATAAAGTAAAAAAATGTTTTTTAAGAAAAAGCTTTTATTTAAAAATGGGCTAAAAAAAAAATAAAATAACCTTTGAGTGAAGTTTGAAGCAATATGCAACATAATTTATAAAAGCTTGAGGCGTTTAATTAAATTTGTAAAATAGGTCAATAGAAATGCAAAATAGCTCTTATATTCACAACAGAAATAATTAATGATAACGCCTCAAGCTTTTATAAATTATGTTGCACATTGCTTCAAACTTCAGTCAAAGGTTATTTTATTTTTTTTAGCCCATTTTTAAATAAAAGCTTTTTCTTAAAAAACATTTTTTTTACTTTAATTTTTGTATTAAAATAGTTGACCATGTTTCTATCTTAAAAATATAGTTTCACTGGAAAGTGATCAACTACTGCAATTTTTTTGATCAGTTACTGGAACTGACTGATCAATTACTCGCATTTTCACATTTTTCGATTTTGGAATTTTTTTCAAAATGAAAGAAATTATTTAAATTGGATTTGAGGGCTGGCATATTGTTTGTCAGAAAGATTACTTTAAAATAAAAATATCTAGGTCATTCTAAGTGATATATTGGTTATGTCATAATTTTTTTCTCAATCAATATGCTTAACTGATCAGTTACTACCTAAAGCACTCTACATAAAGGACATAGCCGGTGTAACCATTAAATAGCATAGCTGGTGACATCTAGTGGCAGATTTTAGTACATAGAAAAGCTAAAGATGTAAATCGCCACCTGGTGAAATTTTAATGAACTAGACCCATGATACAACATGGTAGGCGGTGTTTACGATGTGACAATTTTTAATCAACCAATAAAAGAGAAGAAGCTATTTATGTTTTAAAAAAGGGAATTGATGAAGGAAAAAAGTACAAGAGGGTTTTAAAAAAGAGCAGATAGACGCAATTTAGACTTGATTGAAAAAACATGTAAAAATTTTGTAACGACTCCCGTTTGGGAATTTTGTAATTGTTGTAAAATATAAAAGTATAAAGTATTTAAATAAAGAAATTTACAATTAACTTTAATAAAACTAAATATTAAAATATGTAATTAAAACAAATAATTATAATAAAAGAATAAAAGTGTTAAATTTAACTGTAACGGTCCGATTTATCAACGATTGAATTCGATAAATAAATTTCTTAAACTAAATCGGCTCAAATTATTTCACCTACGACCTTTGGAACCAATAATCTGGGACATTAAAACAAAGAAAGGCATCTTAAAACGTTAAAACATCTTCATTATAACAAACATTTGCAAGCGTTTAAACCACGCCAACCTCCGGACCATTACACCGGGCAAGATAGGGAAAACGGCCCTTGACGCAAAATTGATTGTTTTTATAGAAAATAATACTTCTTAACCCCAGATACATTCCTGCCAAATTTTAACCCTCCAAGGCTAATAGTTTATGAATACACAAAGAGACAACAATTTTCGAAAAAAATTTTTTTTAACTAAATTACTGAGCCGATTTATTTGAGCTTAATATATATTGTGTACCCACCTTAGACAAAGTAATGGAAAAATAATTAACGTTATATCCCTTTATTATACTACTTTTTTAAATTTCTTAATTTAAATAAATTTTTTTTGGCACTTAAGCGTTAGCGACACCCACCATTTTTTGTTCAATAATATGTCTTTTAGTACTCTATAACATATATTTTTATGGAATGATTTTAGTTGGTAGAACATAATAATATTTAAATACAAATGCATGTTATGTTCGGTACTACATATATTACTTATGTCTAAAAAGGACCATAAAGTAAAATATGTGCCCATTTCTAAAATAATATAATTACATACGTACATGACTACTATAAACTAGTTTTTACAAAAGTCCAACATTACCTGCAGTTTGTCTTTTTTTATTAATAAAAAAAAAAATAGACATTGATTTCTCTTGTTCGAGTTTTTTCCTTTGTAAGACATCAAGTAAAACTTTAATAGCTCATACACCACGTCATACGACGTCAACAATTTCATACAAAGTATATTAACTGTCAAAATAATATCCCAGTTAGTCATTTCGTCATCATTCGTCATGACCAGTTATCGTGTTAACAAAAGAAGACAAACGGTAGATAAAGCTAAACGTTTATCTAAACTTGTTTGTCGTAGTTATGAACGTATGTAATTATATTACAGAAAAAGTCCACTTTCCACACACTCCAAGAAATGCAACAAAAACATCAAGTGAGAGGGGCGAGCCAAATATTGCGTACACATGTACACTACTTTCTTAAGTATGTGCATATGTTCAGATCATTTACTTGCCATAAATGGTTCATGTATCTTGAAGTTAGTTATATGTACATGAAATTTATAGCTACAAAAGGTTTTAGCCGGACTGTTGTTATTACTATACATGGTTGAAATATTTTGTTGCAATTCATTAATTTAATGTTTCTTATTATTAAAACAATATAACATTTAAGACATATTGTTATTATTATTATCTCTATTTAATAAAGTTTCTAAAACTTATGATTTTTATTAAGTTAAATATAATTTTATTTACTAAGTATGCTGGGATAATTTTATTGGTTTCATTGAAATATTCAAGTTCATAGTAAAATTAACCTTGAAAATTATTTTTTTATAACAAAACATTTTATAACAAGTCAAAAGAACTCCAAGAACTGCAACTCAGGGGGGAGGGGAATATTTTGTTGCACTTCTTGCAGTTCTACTGTCACATAAGACTATAAATTTACACCAAACATATAATCACCTGCATAACAGACAAAAAAAATGTAAATAATAATAATAATAATAATAATAATAATAATAATAATAATAATAACATTTATTTAGAAAAGTAAAATAAAAATAAAAACCAAGACAAACTAATAACAATATTCAACATAACACACATACACATAAAATATTTGATGGTTCATATTGTTTATACACAACTGTCAAACTGACAGGTCATTAGGCGCCAAATACGAAAGTACAGAAATTCACATTTCAAAATACCAAGTGCACGTACCTACTCGTAGATGACGTACGTGCCTACCAAATTTGAGTTACGAGGCACAAAAAGAACTATAGCTCTCCCAGTTTGTAACTGAAATGAGATAAAACATAGCTAAAAAGAGAGAGAGAGATATACCCCGAAAATTCTTCATAGCTCGCGCTGAAAAAAATTCGGATTACAATATTAGAACGTAAGTAAAAACCGTCACGAACAACCGAGTTACGATTTAAGTGATTATACAATTTTAGTGTTGAAATTTAAAGTTACGATTTTTACTTTAAGTCGATACGATTTCTAAATTAAAGTTTAGATTTTTTTGATTAAATTTACAATTCAAATTAATGTTCAATTCAAGTGTTTAAATATTTCAAGTACATAATAAGCAAATATTTTACTTCGCAAAAATACCACCAAAAAGTAAAAGTGGTATTTTTGCGAAGTAAAATATTTGTTTATTATTTACAAATATGGAATACCATAAAGTAACGCTCAAATCTATTAATATTATTTCAAGTACAGTTAAAAACAGTGTAATTATGTAATGGCGCGCGTAGTTTGTAATAGTCCATAGGAAAATTCTCGCGAGTTATGAAATTCAACTTTCATCCAATAACGGCTACATTCAACCTATTGCTCAATAAAATAAGGTACGATCTACTTTACCGATCATTGGTTCATTTAATACAGATTATTCACTAACGAACTTAACATAGTTACATTTTGGAAAATTACCTGCCTAAACTCATTCAAAAACGCAATTCAGTCCGCTGCTAATATTAATCATTCTAAAATACGTATTAACAACATAATACTCCCTTTTAAGTTCAATTACAACTGAGAGAGCCACGTGCTCGAGTCTGTCATTTTGTGGTGTGACGTACTTCGTATCTGGCCCTTCCATAGTCACATTTCAGAAATACTTTTTCACCTCTTGAAGAAAACATTTTTCATTAACAATAGTCACGTTGAGTCAATTATTTGCCATAGGAACTACCAATAGCAACTCACACTTTGTCCGCAGTTTAATGAGTTCGTCCGACCATTGTTTTCTGATGACTTTAATTTGAGCAATTGATCAGGAACACATTGTCCAAATATTCGTGAAGGCCCCCTTTTGCTGTTAGAATAAATAGAAAAAAAGGAAAATCAATGGCAATAAGTATAAGTTAATTTAATAGTAATTTTAAGTATATTTTATCGTACACTTAATGTAAAAATAATTCTTGTAATTCACAATAAATTATCTATTATATTGGAAAAATTCAGTTGAGATTTTACTTACCACATAACATAAATACATATTTTCAGCAGCAGCCTTTAGCACACTAGCCGAATTAGGGCTGATTTACATTAACGCTCCGCTCTCACTCCGATATCACTACGCTCCCGATTCGATATAATCTTCTTGTGTTCACATTACAGTGCTGATATCATGCTGGTACCTATTCGTTCTCTATTCACATTACAATGCCACTCTGAGTACACTCCCAGTTCAATCTCAGTTCAATATAAATATATTTTCATAACAACTGAATGCAAGCGGAGTGGAGTGGAATCAAAAAAGTGTTTACACTATAGGTACAAGCCATAACAAGTCTGATATCGCTTCGATAAAATATTACTGATAAAATAATACCTGAGTGGTATTGATATTGGAGTGACATTGGAGCGAGAAAGAACCGTGACTGATATCGGACCGATATCAGAGGGATGATGTGAATACACTCATTGTTTATTGTGTAAGAATATTTTATCGAACCTGGAGCGGAGTGATATCGGAGTGAGAGCAGAGCGTTAATGTAAATCGGACCTTAATATAACACAGAATTATCGCGTCCATTTTAGCACATCAACAATTATAGAGTGAAGGTAGTCCACGAACCGGGCTGCATCATAGTCTCAGCGGCGTTCTACTACAGCGTAGTGATGCGACTCGAGTAGGATTTTGTGACTCGAGTCACTCGAGTAATTTTGCTACGTCACTCGGATTGTACTCGAGTTTTCGAGTCACTCGAGTCAACCGAGTTAATTATTTCACTCCCTCCAACTCGAGTAAGATTTTTTTAAGCATTTTTAAATACCTTTATTGAATTAGTAATATGAGGTAATATGAAATAAAGTACATATGATTAGTGTACATATTATTTATTTATGTAATCAACAAATAAAAGTAAAATGACTTCTTAAGAATAATAAAATTTCCATGTAAGGATGACCAATTAATGACCATAAATAACATTTATGCAATTTTGATTTCAAATAAAAATTAAACTTAGTTATTTTATAATTAGTTTCAATTATCAATCATTATAATTATAAAATCAAACTGTATCAGACTTTTGTTTACACCTTACAATTAAATGTTATTTAATAATAATGAATAAAGAAACTATTATGAAGAAAATCATAAAATATTAGTTTTTAGAACACAGATATGTAAATAAAATAAAGTTATTTAAACTTCTATTCAAAACAAATAAAAATAAATTTCTGAAAGACAAATCAACAATATGCTAGTAAAATAATCGAATCGGAACATCATTATTATACACCTATATTTTAGTCTTTACTAGTAATATTAACGAAAGCTAAATTCAAAATCACATGTATGTCCCACTTTCATAAAATAATTATTCAATAGTTCAATCAAATCAACCTAATACCTATTAATTTATTGTTATCGTATCAAGTGCAAGTTTCAACCCGTCTCTTTGTAACTAGTGAAGTAAGATCTGGCACTAACCGAGTCTACTCGGTGTGCCGAGTTGACTCGGAAACTCGAGTGCAATTGGACTCGAGTAAAAATTTTTTTTCACTCGAATACGAGTTTGACAAATTCACTCGAGTCACTCGAGTAAACATCACTCGAGTCGCATCACTACTACAGCGTCACATTCAAAATTCAAAATCACAACTTACAATAGTAAACCAATATTATAATCGGTTATATACTCGCGAACGTGGGAAGAAAGGGGAGATAAGCGACACGGCCTCCTATTACAAAAGTTTTAATATCCCTAAAAAGTACGGGTTGGGTCTGACAGACTTGATGATTGGTTTTTTTTAAATTAAAATTTGTTATTTCAATAAAACAAACCTCCTCTCCTGGTACCTTCCTAAATATGTGTTTATTACATGATCACGCTTATAAAACTTGTTAGTGTTTGTTACCTGCTTGTAGTTACAACATATAAGTCTATCAGACCCAACACGTACCTAAATAACATTTTTTTTCTGTCCAGTTTTTAAACAAATTATATTTATTCCGTAATTGATTCCGTATATATGTATGAATATTTTTAATTTTTAACTGAATATATATATATATATATATATATATATATATATATATATATATATATATATATATATATATATATATATATATATATAAATGCATAAAGGAACTAATACATATAATTTGTATTTAATACAAATGACTACACCTTCTTGAATTTACTTTTATAAAGAAAAACAATTTTAATTTCAAATATTATCGAGTGCTTGTGAGAGAGACACTACTAAGTATGACTAAAACTTTTACTTTTAATTTTTTTTAAAACGACGATTAGTGAACATATCAATACTGCGTGTGTTGAAATGCAAACAAAAGTTTGTCATACGTAGTAGTGTCTCACAAGCACGCGATAATATTTGAAATTAAAATTGTAACTATTTCTCGAATCAGAGAGAGTATTAATACACATAGGTGATTGAATGGGTGTCCGGCTCGGCCGCTTACCTAGCATGGGATCGTTGGTGTAGATGTATTAGTTCCTTTATGTATATATATATATATATATATATATATATATATATATATATATATATATATATATATATATATATATATATATATATATACATATATACATATATATATATATATACATATATATATATATATATATATATATATATATATATATATATATATAATAAAAAAATAAAAAAATTAAATTTCTGCTTTTTATAACCATCAGCACTATGGGTCTTTCAGACCCAACTCGTACTTTGTTGTAATTTTTAGATACCCGTACACTCGAAGGATATCGAGACAATTAATCAAGGACTAAATTCCACTGCGCTTACACTGAAACTTAATTAAAAATAAAAAAAAGTTTTCTATCAAAAAACACCTCCGTTAATATTGTTATAACTCGATCTTCTAGGCAATCGTTACTACCGATCTATAGATAATAGGGTATAAAACTGTCACAAAACGACATTTTATCAATCTAAATTAAATTAAAAATAGATCTGTGTCAAAATAGGGACACTACTGTGTTTTAGAATTATGGCAGATACTTTACTTTATGGTCCTTTCTATACATAAGTAATATATGTAGTACCGAACATGGCCTGCATTTATATTTAAATATTATTATGTTCTACCAACTAAAATCTTTCCATAAAAATATATGTTATAGAGTATGTACTAACAAGTAAAAGGCCCGAGGCCGGACCTATCGATTTTGATGAAACTTAGATATGTTGTAGAACACTAAAAAATAAGCGACGCGTAGTTTTTTTTATCGGCGGAAAAACGGATTAAAGGGGTGAAATCGCCCTCCAAAGATTGTAAAAATTTAATTTTTTAAATATCTCGAAAACGGTAAGAGATAGAGCAAAAGTTTAAATTGGCGATATTGCTCTTTTTTAAAGAGCTATCTATTGATATTGAATTTGTTCAAACTACATCAACAGGGGTGGTTGGGGGTTAAAATTTAGGGGTTAATTTTGCAAAAAGGCGGTGAAAATTAAACAATATAAAATTTTTGTTTATAGATTTGAAATCTACGTCAAAAAATCTAATTGACCTGTTTTTGCTCAACGTCCTAATATTAAGTCTAGGGGTAGTTAACTAGGGGGTGACTGTGTCGAATGGTCGTACTACTTGAGTAGTTCAAGAAGTTCTTCTTCATGGAAAATAGTTTAAGACATTTAGAATAACGTAGAAATGAAATTTTCGACTTCAAAATTTAGTTTGAGCAACATTGGAGAGGGGGTGAGTCAGCCTCTTAAATTACATACTAGTTAACATACACTCATTTTTAATATTAACAGTGAGTAATAATGTCACAATAAGTGGTTCTGAAGTTGGACTATCGTATGTAAGGTTTTTACTAGGTTTCTATTCATTTTGAAAATATCGTTATTTTCGGTATCGATAATTTTTGATAACGAAAACTATAACCCTTCATTAAAAAACAAACCTTATAAAAACCTTACATACGACAGTCCAACTTCAGAACCACTTATTGTGAGATTATTACCCACTGTCAGTGTGTTAATATTAAAAATGAGTGTATGTTAACTGGCATGTAATTTAAGAGGGTGACTCACCCTCTCTCCAATGTTGCTCAAACTGAATTTTGAAATCGAAAATTTCATTTCTTCGCTATTCTAAATGTCTTAAACTATTTTCCATGAAGAGAAACTTCTTGAACTACCCAAGTAGTACGACTATTCGACACAGTCACCCCCTAGTTAACTACCCCTAGACTTAACATTAGGACATTGAGCAAAAACAGGAGTAGTAGGTTTTTAAGAGTTTGGGAACCTCCTCCCTCCTCCCGATTTTTAACGACTGTTAGAGGAGATAGGTAAGCTATGTCGTCTAGGTGGCGTTGCTGGTCTGAACCACTGTGAACTCTGTACCTTGATTCAAAATTCCATGAAAAGATGGCGTTGCTGGTCTGAACCACTGTGAACTCTGTACCTTGATTCAAAATTGCATGAAAAGATGGCGTTGCTAGTCGGAACCACCGCGAATTCTGTACCTAGGTTTAAAATTCCATGAAAAGATGGCGTTGCTAGTCTGAACCACTGCGAACTGTGTATCGTGATTCATAATTTTATCATATTTTTATCTGAAAACAGGTTTATACAGGTTTTCCTCTAAATAAAAACACATTTTTTTTTAATTTTTCATTTTTATTTTTTTTATTAAATAAAAAGACATTTATTTATTTTTAATTTTTTTAATTTTTTTTAATTTTTCTTATTTTAATAAATTTATTTAAAAGAAATATTTTACAATAAAAATGTTTAAATGTTATTACAATAATATTTGTATATGGATATGACATTTTCCATGGCGCATGTTGCTCCGGAATGCTGGCCGCATCGAGGGCTAGTGTATGTTGATGTTATGATTCTCAACTTGGGGCAAATTGTTATTTCTTCAAAGTTCATTATGGGCGCTGATGATAGTAGTCGTTTCAAATAGCGCACTTTTTCTTCTCCTTTCGTATAAATGATTCGAGTTCCGTGTAGATTGTTTATTAAAATGTACTGTAGTTCGTCGTATTCAATATGTCCATCCATCCAGGAGAACCCATGATGTTTTTTCCGCAACCAGCGAGCTGTGCGTTGATCTTTTTCACTTAATCCACAAAACGGTATTGGTGATTTGAATACATAGTGCTGTAGTATATAATCTTCACCACAATTTTCTTCGGAAGAATCGAATTTCAACACAGCCAATTCCTTTATGTAGAATTTCCCATTTCTTGAATTTAGAAATCCTTGGAAGTCAACAATTGCTGCGTCGGTCTTCATTGTACGAAGTCTAGAGTCAAACTGTTCAGCTTAGAATTCAGAAACTAAAGTTTTATTTAAAATAAAACTGATTTTTATAGGTGTGAGCTTGCTTAAATAAGTCGTGTGTATGTGTTTTACTGACGTCATTAACAGATATATTGCTACTAATACTACGAACGAAAATTTCAGTCTAATATGTAAAAATAAAAATTATGTTATAATTTGCTTTATTTTAAGTACAAACATTACTCGAATATTATAATTCGATATAAAATTCACATATTTGTGTATGTATATTTGCTATTATGAACCTTATGTAACTTAAATAAACGACTATTTATAGAAGTAAAGTTAGTTTTTATTCATATGCAGATTTTTTGCTAGCAAAAGTAATAAGTTTTAAAACTATTATCAATGTTATAAAAAATTAATTTTGAAATTAAAGGTACACGCTATAGAAAGGTTCACGCTATAGCGTATTAATTTATATTTTATAAAAAATAATTTCTTAACTATGTAAGTATATGTAATATTATTTATGTGTATTTTTTAACGGTACAAAGTTATAATCACATATAGCAAACTGTTGACGAAGTGCATTCCACACGTTACCGTATCGTATATATCTCATATGTATATACATCTCAAATGTAGCAAGTGTACCTACTTGTTTAAATTTTCATAAACGAAATTTATACCAAAATGAAAATTTGATTGTAAAAAACTAGGAAATTCTATCAATATTAGAAAATTTATTTTCAAGAATAGTATTATTGATACTAAAAATTTATTTCGAATAAGAACCTACATATTCATTTAACGTAAAATGTTTAGCCACCGATAATGTACTAGAAATTAAAACGATTTCTTTCTGTGTAATAAAACTAGTATATTTTTTATAAACTGAGCACTCAAAATTGATAGGAAAATTCTGGTTTCCTAGATAGTTATGTTAAGATACGCTTTTTAGGATTAAAACATTAATGTTGTGTTAACCTTTCTACTCTTAAATAAAAGCATTTATACAGTTTAAAACATTTTTTAATAAAAAAATCGATAGTTTTAGACAATTTAAACAATACCCATATATACCCATATGATGAAAATTGTAATTTGGATTGTCTATTACCCATGTCTGCTTTTAAACTATTTGCAGTCTAATTTTATAAATACACCTAAAAATCATCTGTTACTATATGTAAATAATAAAAATTATTATATATATTTCTAAGCAAACGAATTGAAAATTATGTCTAATGCAAAAAAACGTAACATTCCTTTATGCAATTTAATACTTTAGAATACATAAATACGTATACAGGGTGGAAAGTAAAATAATTGTCGTCGTCTTTCAAGAGCGGATAAAAACTTTAATTTGGGATACGAAATTTTATTTTTTTTTCGCTGTTAAGCTGCATTCAATTAATTAACCCTTTCCTGCACAGCAGTTTTAGATCATTATTGTTCGACGATACTTTATTTTTAACAAATCATTAATAATATAGGTAAAATACTTATTGGTAAGAATTACAAAGTTTACACATATGTTCTATCGCACCAGAATGTTAATAGGACAATGCAATTTAATTGCCTATATTCAGGAGCAAGTAAAAAACATTACCTATTTTAATAGCTCAGAAAATACACATTACATAGTTCGTTGTAAGAATAATCATTTCCGTGATCTTTTTTAACGAATTGTTTGAGGACTGTGGTATGTAAGAAATAATAACACGCACATTATTTTAAAATATTTTATTAAATAATTAACATATAGCTATTGTAAAAAATACAAAGATATTTTTAACAACTTATTAAATGTTGATAGCTTATTTTAATATCTTCTATAGGGTCGTAAGTATAACCCTTTACCTGAAATTTTTTCATCACCATCGTTGGCGACTGTATTCTTGTCATAATCAGCTTCGTTGTCGCTCGCAGTATCTTCGCTATCGCTAGCAGATGTTTTTTCATCGCTGTCTTCGCCATCATTTGATATATACTTTAACACTGGCTCAATAATATCATGCTTTTCCAATTCCCTAGTTATTGAGATAATCCGCTTTCCAATGTCACTTTCCTTTAAATTATTAAAATGACTTCGTTTTTTCTCGTCTTCGATATAATCCGCGAAGCTGGGATTTATAATATGACTCCTTTCCATTAAATTGCACACAGTATTAACCATTTCTTCTCCAATTTGCGTCTGAGTCGCTAAACTTCTTAGTTCATCAACTAAATGGTTCGGGTCATCAAAATATTCTTCTTCTTCTTCATCAACAGGTTTCGAATGGCCATTATGAAGGTTAGCATTTTCATCATCATATTTGAAACGTTTAGCTCCGCCATTTGTTGAGTTAGATGTCGAAGGTTGTTCCTTTTCTTCCGAATTTTTATCTTCTTGTTCTTCATCCTTTGCGCATGCGTTCTGAAGCTCTTTGACCATTAATATGTCTAGAGCAGTTTGTAAGAGACCAGCTATCTTTGGAGTAAAACTTGTTTCTTTGTAGTTATCAGGCGATGGTAAATGCTTTTGTTCATCAGATTGATTATCTTCGACATTTACCGATTGTAGAATATTATGCGAGTTTTTTAAAGCGTGGAATTTACTTCTGATTGCTTCTGCTGCAGCCATCATACTTTCATCAAAAGTATTCAAGTTTCTTTTAGATAGATCTGTATCATTTTCGTGTTGAATTTGAAATACTGGTGCTTTATCTTCCTTTTCTTCATTTCTTGCTTCAAAACTATATTCGGTTTCATTATCATCATTTTCATCATTAGATTTTGACGGTTCACTTTGTCTCCTGTTCTCCGCGCTGTTCACTTGTGTCCCATTATTTACCGTGGTATATTCAAACTGATTATTTGCGATCTGGTCATTATTGTTTGTTTGATGTTCCTGAGCATGCACTCTTCTTTTCATATGACGTAAAAGAGAATTTCTCCGCGAAAATGTCTTGTCACAACGTATACAATTAAACATTTTGATAGATGTGAATAGTTCGATTTATAACATAACACTGATTAGTTTTTATATCGACATGATCTTATATAGTACAACCAGAGCAGAATTGACGTAAAGTAACGCCAACAGTAAAGCAGCACAGAAACTGGTGCATTTTAGAATTTGTTTTCGGTGTAATTTGATGTGCAGTTTGGTGCAGTTTGGTGTCAATTTGGTGTCAGTTGGTGCAGTTTGGTATCATTTTGGTGTTATTTTGGTGCATTCTGGTGTCATTTGATGCAGTTTGGTATCATTTTGGTGTCTTTTGGTGCAGTTTGGTGTCATTTGGTGCAGTTTGGCGTCATTTTGGTGCATTTTGGTGTCATTTGGCGCACCTTTGGTGCATTTTGGTGTCATTTGGTGCAGTTTGGTGTCATTTTGGTGCATTTTGGTGTCATTTGGTGTACCTTTGGTGCATTTGGTGTCATTTTGGTGCAGTTTGGTGTCATTTCGGTGCATTTTGGTGTCATTTGGTGCAGTTTGGTATCATTTTGGTGTTATTTTGGTGCATTTTGGTGTCATTTGGTGCAGTTTGGCATCATTTTGGTGTCATTTGGTGCAGTTTGGTGACATTTTGGTGCATTTTGGTGTCATTTTGGTGCATTTTGGTGTCATTTGGCGCAGTTTGGTGTCATTTGGTGTCATTTTGGTGCATTTTGGTGTCATTTGGTGCAGTTTGGTGTCATTTGGTGTCATTTTGGTGCATTTTGGTGTCATTTGGTGCAGTTTGGTATCATTTTGGTGTCATTTGGTGCAGTTTGGTGTCATTTGGTGTCATTTTGGTGCAGTTTGGTGTCATTTTGGTGCATTTTGGTGTCATTTGGTGCAGTTTGGTATCATTTTGGTGTTATTTTGGTGTTATTTTGGTGTTATTTTGGTGTGCACCAAAATGCACCAAAATGACACCAAAATGCACCAAAATGACACCAAACTGCACCAAAATGACACCAAATGACACCAAACTGCACCAAATGACACCAAAATGGATCCAAACTGCACCAAATGACACCAAAATGCACCAAAATGACACCAAATGACACCAAACTGCACCAAATGACACCAAAATGCACCAAAATGACACCAAATGACACCAAACTGCACCAAATGACACCAAAATGCACCAAAATGACACCAAATGACACCAAACTGCACCAAATGACACCAAAATGCACCAAAATGACACCAAATGACACCAAACTGCGCCAAATGACACCAAAATGCACCAAAATGACACCAAAATGCACCAAAATGTCACCAAACTGCACCAAATGACACCAAAATGATGCCAAACTGCACCAAATGACACCAAAATGCACCAAAATAACACCAAAATGATACCAAACTGCACCAAATGACACCAAAATGCACCGAAATGACACCAAACTGCACCAAAATGACACCAAATGCACCAAAGGTACACCAAATGACACCAAAATGCACCAAAATGACACCAAACTGCACCAAATGACACCAAAATGCACCAAAGGTGCGCCAAATGACACCAAAATGCACCAAAATGACGCCAAACTGCACCAAATGACACCAAACTGCACCAAAAGACACCAAAATGATACCAAACTGCATCAAATGACACCAGAATGCACCAAAATAACACCAAAATGATACCAAACTGCACCAACTGACACCAAATTGACACCAAACTGCACCAAACTGCACATCAAATTACACCGAAAACAAATTCTAAAATGCACCAGTTTCTGTGCTGCTTTACTGTTGGCGTTACTTTACGTCAATTCTGCTCTGGTTGTACTATATAAGATCATGTCGATATAAAAACTAATCAGTGTTATGTTATAAATCGAACTATTCACATCTATCAAAATGTTTAATTGTATACGTTGTGACAAGACATTTTCGCGGAGAAATTCTCTTTTACGTCATATGAAAAGAAGAGTGCATGCTCAGGAACATCAAACAAACAATAATGACCAGATCGCAAATAATCAGTTTGAATATACCACGGTAAATAATGGGACACAAGTGAACAGCGCGGAGAACAGGAGACAAAGTGAACCGTCAAAATCTAATGATGAAAATGATGATAATGAAACCGAATATAGTTTTGAAGCAAGAAATGAAGAAAAGGAAGATAAAGCACCAGTATTTCAAATTCAACACGAAAATGATACAGATCTATCTAAAAGAAACTTGAATACTTTTGATGAAAGTATGATGGCTGCAGCAGAAGCAATCAGAAGTAAATTCCACGCTTTAAAAAACTCGCATAATATTCTACAATCGGTAAATGTCGAAGATAATCGATCTGATGAACAAAAGCATTTACCATCGCCTGATAACTACAAAGAAACAAGTTTTACTCCAAAGATAGCTGGTCTCTTACAAACTGCTCTAGACATATTAATGGTCAAAGAGCTTCAGAACGCATGCGCAAAGGATGAAGAACAAGAAGATAAAAATTCGGAAGAAAAGGAACAACCTTCGACATCTAACTCAACAAATGGCGGAGCTAAACGTTTCAAATATGATGATGAAAATGCTAACCTTCATAATGGCCATTCGAAACCTGTTGATGAAGAAGAAGAAGAATATTTTGATGACCCGAACCATTTAGTTGATGAACTAAGAAGTTTAGCGACTCAGACGCAAATTGGAGAAGAAATGGTTAATACTGTGTGCAATTTAATGGAAAGGAGTCATATTATAAATCCCAGCTTCGCGGATTATATCGAAGACGAGAAAAAACGAAGTCATTTTAATAATTTAAAGGAAAGTGACATTGGAAAGCGGATTATCTCAATAACTAGGGAATTGGAAAAGCATGATATTATTGAGCCAGTGTTAAAGTATATATCAAATGATGGCGAAGACAGCGATGAAAAAACATCTGCTAGCGATAGCGAAGATACTGCGAGCGACAACGAAGCTGATTATGACAAGAATACAGTCGCCAACGATGGTGATGAAAAAATTTCAGGTAAAGGGTTATACTTACGACCCTATAGAAGATATTAAAATAAGCTATCAACATTTAATAAGTTGTTAAAAATATCTTTGTATTTTTTACAATAGCTATATGTTAATTATTTAATAAAATATTTTAAAATAATGTGCGTGTTATTATTTCTTACATACCACAGTCCTCAAACAATTCGTTAAAAAAGATCACGGAAATGATTATTCTTACAACGAACTATGTAATGTGTATTTTCTGAGCTATTAAAATAGGTAATGTTTTTTACTTGCTCCTGAATATAGGCAATTAAATTGCATTGTCCTATTAACATTCTGGTGCGATAGAACATATGTGTAAACTTTGTAATTCTTACCAATAAGTATTTTACCTATATTATTAATGATTTGTTAAAAATAAAGTATCGTCGAACAATAATGATCTAAAACTGCTGTGCAGGAAAGGGTTAATTAATTGAATGCAGCTTAACAGCGAAAAAAAAATAAAATTTCGTATCCCAAATTAAAGTTTTTATCCGCTCTTGAAAGACGACGACAATTATTTTACTTTCCACCCTGTATACGTATTTATGTATTCTAAAGTATTAAATTGCATAAAGGAATGTTACGTTTTTTTGCATTAGACATAATTTTCAATTCGTTTGCTTAGAAATATATATAATAATTTTTATTATTTACATATAGTAACAGATGATTTTTAGGTGTATTTATAAAATTAGACTGCAAATAGTTTAAAAGCAGACATGGGTAATAGACAATCCAAATTACAATTTTCATCATATGGGTATATATGGGTATTGTTTAAATTGTCTAAAACTATCGATTTTTTTATTAAAAAATGTTTTAAACTGTATAAATGCTTTTATTTAAGAGTAGAAAGGTTAACACAACATTAATGTTTTAATCCTAAAAAGCGTATCTTAACATAACTATCTAGGAAACCAGAATTTTCCTATCAATTTTGAGTGCTCAGTTTATAAAAAATATACTAGTTTTATTACACAGAAAGAAATCGTTTTAATTTCTAGTACATTATCGGTGGCTAAACATTTTACGTTAAATGAATATGTAGGTTCTTATTCGAAATAAATTTTTAGTATCAATAATACTATTCTTGAAAATAAATTTTCTAATATTGATAGAATTTCCTAGTTTTTTACAATCAAATTTTCATTTTGGTATAAATTTCGTTTATGAAAATTTAAACAAGTAGGTACACTTGCTACATTTGAGATGTATATACATATGAGATATATACGATACGGTAACGTGTGGAATGCACTTCGTCAGCAGTTTGCTATATGTGATTATAACTTTGTACCGTTAAAAAATACACATAAATAATATTACATATACTTACATAGTTAAGAAATTATTTTTTATAAAATATAAATTAATACGCTATAGCGTGAACCTTTCTATAGCGTGTACCTTTAATTTCAAAATTAATTTTTTATAACATTGATAATAGTTTTAAAACTTATTACTTTTGCTAGCAAAAAATCTGCATATGAATAAAAACTAACTTTACTTCTATAAATAGTCGTTTATTTAAGTTACATAAGGTTCATAATAGCAAATATACATACACAATTATGTGAATTTTATATCGAATTATAATATTCGAGTAATGTTTGTACTTAAAATAAAGCAAATTATAACATAATTTTTATTTTTACATATTAGACTGAAATTTTCGTTCGTAGTATTAGTAGCAATATATCTGTTAATGACGTCAGTAAAACACATACACACGACTTATTTAAGCAAGCTCACACCTATAAAAATCAGTTTTATTTTAAATAAAACATTAGTTTCTGAATTCTAAGCTGAACAGTTTGACTCTAGACTTCGTACAATGAAGACCGACGCAGCAATTGTTGACTTCCAAGGATTTCTAAATTCAAGAAATGGGAAATTCTACATAAAGGAATTGGCTGTGTTGAAATTCGATTCTTCCGAAGAAAATTGTGGTGAAGATTATATACTACAGCACTATGTATTCAAATCACCAATACCGTTTTGTGGATTAAGTGAAAAAGATCAACGCACAGCTCGCTGGTTGCGGAAAAAACATCATGGGTTCTCCTGGATGGATGGACATATTGAATACGACGAACTACAGTACATTTTAATAAACAATCTACACGGAACTCGAATCATTTATACGAAAGGAGAAGAAAAAGTGCGCTATTTGAAACGACTACTATCATCAGCGCCCATAATGAACTTTGAAGAAATAACAATTTGCCCCAAGTTGAGAATCATAACATCAACATACACTAGCCCTCGATGCGGCCAGCATTCCGGAGCAACATGCGCCATGGAAAATGTCATATCCATATACAAATATTATTGTAATAACATTTAAACATTTTTATTGTAAAATATTTCTTTTAAATAAATTTATTAAAATAAGAAAAATTAAAAAAAATTAAAAAAATTAAAAATAAATAAATGTCTTTTTATTTAATAAAAAAAATAAAAATGAAAAATTAAAAAAAAATGTGTTTTTATTTAGAGGAAAACCTGTATAAACCTGTTTTCAGATAAAAATATGATAAAATTATGAATCACGATACACAGTTCGCAGTGGTTCAGACTAGCAACGCCATCTTTTCATGGAATTTTAAACCTAGGTACAGAATTCGCGGTGGTTCCGACTAGCAACGCCATCTTTTCATGCAATTTTGAATCAAGGTACAGAGTTCACAGTGGTTCAGACCAGCAACGCCATCTTTTCATGGAATTTTGAATCAAGGTACAGAGTTCACAGTGGTTCAGACCAGCAACGCCACCTAGACGACATAGCTTACCTATCTCCTCTAACAGTCGTTAAAAATCGGGAGGAGGGAGGAGGTTCCCAAACTCTTAAAAACCTACTACTAACAGGTCAATTAGATTTTTTGACGTAGATTTCAAATCTATAAACAGAAATTTTATATTGTTTAATTTTCACCCCCTTTTTGCAAAATTAACCCCTAAATTTTAACCCCTAACCACCCCTGTTGATGTAGTTTGAACAAATTTAATATTAATAGATAGCTCTTTAAAAAAGAGCAATATCGCCAATTTAAACTTTTGCTCTATCTCTTACCGTTTTCGAGATATTTAAAAAATTAAATTTTTACCCCAATTTTTGGAGGGCGATTTCAACCGTTCAAACCGTTTTTCCGCCGATAAAAAAAATACGGTTCGCTTATTTTTTAGTGTTCTACAACATATCTAAGTTTCATCGAAATCGATAGGTCCGACCTCGGGCCCTTTACTTGTAAGAGACATATTATTGAACAAAAAATGGTGGGTGTACGGGAAATGGCACGGGACACTTTTGCAACAAAAATATTTTTTAAAAAATGCAATTAACACTAAACAAAACAAAATGTTTATATTATAATACGCAGAAAATGAATTAAAATTTTTTGAGTATATTCTAATTTTTATCTGAAATCCAGTACTCAAGATATAAGGCATAAACTCACGTGACGCACGGGACATCGTACGAAACGAAGTTTATGTCTTATAATTGGAGTAGTATATTATTTCAGATATAAATTAAAATATGCTTAAAAAACTTTAATCTAGTTGCCTCTGTTATAAATTTTTTGTTTTGTTTGTTATTAGTTGCATTTTATCAAAAAAAAATATTTTTGTTGCAAAAATGTCACGCGAGAATATAATGGATTTAAATAATTTTTATGAAGTGAAGATGATAGTTTTTCGTGTTCATCAGATTCATATAAGCTGTCATCTAATGCTTCTTCAGATATATTTATTTTATGTATTTATATTAATTTGTAAAGCTTTAAAATGTATATTTTTGTATTTTTATTTTTTTAAATTGTTATAAACAAAAGGATATCATACATTGTTGTAATAAAATGGTAATTGACTTACACCACTATCATTCTGAAAAGTACTCATTTTACTTTGTAGATTCAGAATTGGAAATGCAAAATGAAGTAGTTCAGGAAGAAGAAATAATGGATATTGGAGAGACAAGTGCTAGAAGAGGAAGGAAAAGAAGTAGGAACTTCAAAATTTGGAAAAAAAAAAACATAAGAAAAGGAAATCGAAACGATATAACAGACAGACATATAAAGAATATGTTTCTTCGAAAGAACAGAAGATACTTGGAAAAACTTTTATAAATATTCTATGTGGTTGTAAAAAGCAGTGAAATGAGAAAATAAAAGAAGAAAAGAGGAAACAATTACATTATTCATTTTAAAAACTTGGAGATTATTCAAAACAAAACGCATTCATTCATGGTCTTGTTAAATAGCAAACTATCATCCAAAGACGCCCTCGTAACAATTCAAAAAAACCTAAATCACTTTCTTACAATTATTTTATAAAAAGGAGAAATATTAGTGAAAAAGTATGTAAAAAATTCTTTCTACAAACATTTTGTATTAATGACGGCAGACTTTATAGAATTTTATCAAAAAAAAAAAAATATATATATATATATATATATATATATATATATATATATATATATATATATATATATATATATATATATATATATATATATATATATATATCAGATGTGAATGATCGTCGGGGTAAAAAAACTCCAGCCAATAAAATCGATGATACAGTCCGTCTTATCAAAGCCATTATAGCAGAAAGGGCAATCCGGAAAGAAAGTATTTGACTTCGGACTTAACAATTCACAAAATATATCAAATGGATTGCGAAAAATGTTTTAATGAAAACAAAGTTTCGGTAAAAAAAAATTTTACTACAATGTTTTTTCGAAAAAATTTAAATTTCAAACCACCAGTGAAAGATACCTGCAAAACATGTGATAGTCTCAATTTGAAATTAACAACCGAAACTAATGAACAAATTAAAAAAGACGTTGCATTAAAACTTAATTTACATTTAGCTAAAGCTCAAGCAAGAGAATCTCTTAATAAAGATAAAGATTCTGCGTCTAATGAAACATATGTAGCAACATTTGATTTACAAAAGGCTTTGCCCTTCCCTAAACTGACCACATCTGTTGCGTACTATAAAAGAAATATGCATATTTATAACTTTGGGGGCACTCTTCCAATTCAAATAATGGATACATGTACTGGTGGGATGAAAGAGAAGGGGGTCGAGGTTCCCAAGATCTTGCAAGTTCCTTTGCAAAACACCTAACAGACAATGCAAATAGCCATCGTCATACCATTTTATATTCCGACTCTTGTACCGGACAACACCGGAATATAAAATTAGTCCTAACGTTACTTAAGTTAGTTCAAAATTCAGAAATGAATGTAAACGTAATAGATTTAAAATTTCTCATTTCTGGGCATTCATATTTACCCAATGACGCTGACTTTGGACTAATAGAGAATGCCAGTAAGAAACGTTCTAATATTTATTGTCCACAAGATTGGGTAGAAGTAATAAAAACAGCAAAGAAAAAAATCCATTTATAATAACTCACATGAAAAGTTCTGATTTTTTATCAACCAAAGCATTAGAAGACTGTATTACAAATCGTAAAAAAAAATATCAGAGGAAACAGTTTTAACTGGCTAAATATCAGATGAATTAAATTAGAAAGAGACTTTCCATTATTTTACATTCAAGTACAAGTAAACACTTAATGAAGATTTTGATTTTGAAGAAGTTTCTCTAACAAAACACGGGAAAGGTAGAAAGTGTGTACCAAATAATCAAAATAGTTTGTATCCTGTGAGACGATACGTAACAGATCAGAAAAAAACGATATGGTTGATTTATTGCCGTACATTCCTCCAATCTATCATGCATATTATATTATAAGAATATTCCAGTAGAATCTAAAACTCGGATGGCGCAAAGCATGAAGATCCACACGTTACCACAAGATGACGATTCTGATAATTCGCGACCACATTTATTACAAATAATAAAAAACAATTTAACATCTCTTAAATTATACATTTTGTTTCCTATTTTAAGACGATTGAAAAAATTTCCAGTGCAAAAGTGATGTAAGTCACATTAATAAAAAAAATTTGCAATAAAAAAAATAAGCAATTTATAATTTAATGATTTACGTTTATAAGTAATTTTAAATTTTACATAATTTGTATTTTTTATTTTACATAATTTGCATTCATTAACATATAATTTTATGAAACAGTATTTAAGGAGTTGAATGTAACTTTAACGTTAAATAACTCAAAACAATAAATTTTGACTTACATCATTATGGTTCTGAGCCCTTCATATATATATATATATATATATATATATATATATATATATATATATATATATATATATATATATATATATATGTCGCAGCTATATTGTCAAAACCGTTTTATTATAATAACGCTAGTCAAATTATAAAAATAAAAAACCAAAAATTGTCAACAGATGTTGTCACCTACCATACACCTAGTAAATTTCAGTGCTATTATAATTTCGCTAGACTCATTTAGAGAAATTGTGAAGTAAATAACAAATTAATTGGTATCAAAACCACTAAACCGATCTCAACAAAATTTAGTAGTGACATTTTGAAAAAATTGGAAAAATTTCTTTTGCATGTTTTGATAGTCTAAGGTAAAAGACCCGGTAATTGACCCTGGCCCAGTTTCTGAACTTTTCAACTTTGTTATAAATTAATAAAAAAACTATATCTTAAATAAGAAAAAAAATAAATTCTTAATTTAAAGTAATCTATTCTGTGTCTAATGAACAGCAATTTAAAAAGTTTAGAATATATTAACTAAATAAAAAAAATTTTTAAGTTTAAAATGTGTGTAAACACTATTTTTTTGCTAGTTTCTTAACAGTTTATGTTACAAAGTACTCATTTTGATTTGTGCAATATTCATCATGTAAGTATGAAAACTTAATTAAAAATATATGAGCAGGTTAATATTTGTTTAAAATTTATTTTAAAATATTTATAAAATACCTTAGAATGATTTTTATTATTGAAATATGAGGGTCAATTACTAGGCTCACTTCTAAAGTGGTATGGCCCAGTTAAATTCTAACCAGTTTTTGTTAGTTATTTTGTTATTTATAGTTATCTTCGATTAGTTTTTGTTATTTTTCATAACGTATATAACATTAAACATTCATTTTTATCAATAAAAAATTATTTATAAATTAAATTTTAAAAAACTGTATTTTTAAATTTAAGGATCAGAAACTAGGCCACTGTCAGGGTCAGAAACTGTCACATGAGAAATTTTGAAGGTCAGAAACTGGGTCCTTTTTGTCAATTTTTAAAACATTAATTTAAATTATTAATTCAATTCAAATAATTATTTTACTTGTATGGCTTTATTTTGAAAGCCATAAACTAGTTGATAAAATTATTAATTGTCTCTTAAGTTGAAACTTATATTTATTACTATCGTTTAACCTCAGCCGTCACTCTTAAAAGGTCAGAAACTAGGCCCGTTACCTTATACCTTTAAAAATAACATACTAAAATTTCAAGTACGTATCTCAAATAATTTTTGAGTTACAGTCATCTAAAGAGCGAATTCTGATTTTCATTGTTAACTTTGAGGTATTGAGAAATGTATGGTTATTAGTTCGGGAGTTTTTGGACGTGGCTGCCAGTCACATTTTGTGGAACAGCTAGACCCTGCACATTTAAATGACTCATCTAATTTTACTATGACTGTATAGCGAGTACATCATAAATAATTTTAGTAAAAATTCTCAGTGATTAAAACTAAAAGGTAAGATAAGGAAAAACTACATTTTTCAAATTTGCTACAGTTATAACTCGAAGACAAATCATCCGATCGAATTGATTCTTATTGCAGCTTCTTCTATATATATTTCTTCATGCCATGAACCGACAGTTTTCCGATCGAATAAAAAATGTAATGTTTGCAGGCCAAAAATCATCAAATTTTCGCGCAAAATTTGAAACTTTTTTTTAAAAACTCCGCCATTTTGTTAAATTTCAACTTTTTTTCGGTTGAGGTTCACGGCACGGACAATACCTTATAGTTTAATATTCTTTTTGGTTTTTTTAACTTCAGGCACTGTGAAGGTCGCTATCACTGCAGCAGTGAGGGAACTTTTTTTTTGGAGCCTTGGGAGATCTCGAATAACTCACTGAATTTTAATTTTTTTTGTCCAAAAATTTTATCTTGATTTTAGCGAATTTCCAAAACTGGAAATTCAGCTTTTACGCCAGGTGTCATGGTGCGACCTAAGCCCGGGACCATATCAGAAATATGTTTTGAGGTCCCTAGAATACGAAAATGATATTCACTAAAATTTATATATATATATATATATATATATATATATATATATATATATATATATATATATATATATATATATATATATATATATATATATATATATATATATATATATATATATATATGTATCCGCGCGATAACTCTCGAACGAAACGTTTAATGCTTATGAAATTTTGTGTGCAAATTCGATTTTCCAAATCGTTGGATGAGTTCGTTAGCCAGACACGTCGGATGCCCAGAAGTAGGTTTTCCGGGCGTTTTTTGTCAACAAAATGAGTTTTTTGCCAGAATTAAGCAATTTTTCAAATTTTTTTTTACACCAAGCGATAGTAAAAGGTAAAATGCATAAAAAATGTTTTTATACGGTTGCTCTAAATTATTTACTTTTCGAGAAAAACTAGGAAATATGTCGTTCTCCATTTCACTCGCACTCGCATTCTTTTTTTTTCTGTCTCATTTTTTGCGAGCTAAATTCGAAAAAAACCGCTTTATAAGTAGCGTGTCATGATTTTTTTAATCCAATTTAACGATTCGGCTATATTCTATTTCTCTGTCATTTAAATGGTTTTATAATGTATCTCTGTTCCATTTTTTTTGACAAGAAAACTCCCGACGGTATCTGTTATGTGATATGATCAGAATTTAGATTATATTTACACCTTCCTAAAATTAATAAGAGTTTGCTTCAATCGTATAAAAATTACGTTAAATCATATTCAAACAATAATATTTTTACGTAATTTTCTATCCAATTGACAATACAGTTATGATTAGAATTGTATAATCAGAGCATTCTAATATTAAATAATTTTGCACATTCAATTTTTTTTTTAACAAAGAAAAATTTTTTTAAATTTTGACACATTCTTTTATGAAATTTCGATTAAGAAATATTAAAAAATTTTAAAGTGAATCATTTAAAAAGAGTTAAAAATAAATTAAAAAGGAAACATTTCTCTATTTTAACATATTTGTAAAGAAAATTTTACAGTTTACTTACAGTTTTTTGAAAAAATGTAATAACATTTTTACATACAATAAAGATTATATTTGAACGGTAGGAAATCCACAAATTTTTTTTTATTTCTTTAATTAATTATTAAATTTGGTTTTAGAAGAAAATCTTCGTCTAATTCGCTCCAAGCCGAAAGTATAGCCACTAATAAGGACATTCCACTGTTAAAATAAATGGAAAATATATTGAAATTTATTTAATGAAAGCCATTCATACACATTTTTAAAATATCCTTTTGAATTATATAACAAATAAAATCTGTGTAAAAAAATCTAGTTGACGTGTTTTTTCTCAATTTGCTAATATTAAGTAAGACTCGTTAATTAGGGAGTGATTGTGTCAAAATTTTAATATAAAATATGGTAATTTTAACCCTCTTTAAAAGAACATTTCGATTTTAACAATAAAAAAATTTTAAAAAGTGTTTTCGTTTTTCCCGGATTACCAAAAACTGTTCATAGGCATATCTGTGACTAAAGTTGCCTCCCTTTCTTAAGAAAATAAAGTATTTTTAAAATTTTGTGCAAAAGAATAAAACACAATTAACGAAAAAAAAGTACGCGTTTCCATATTTTTAAGATTTTGTAGTACAAGAAAATCCTTATAAATTCATCATATCTGTTATTGCATTTACTAGCTTTTACGCAATTTAATAAACAGTATCGTTTTGATTTTTTAAACTCATTTAAGACATTTATTGTTAGTGAGACATATTTGAATTATTTTCCTAACTAATAAATTAAATTCTGTAAACTTTTTTGTAGATAAAAAAAATTCTAGGTAACGTCTGTATTAGACAAAAGTCTGAAAATGGACGTAGAATCTCACTGTTATTAATTATTATGTCTTAGTCTTTTGAAAAATTATTTTTTGAACTAAAATAAGAATAGGAGGAATATAAACTTAGGGGTAAACGACAGGAGTATATAAACTTTATTTTAGATTCTACGTTTATTTTTACAGAAAATCATCAAGTACCTATTATTTCTTTTTTGAATGTATAAATACAAAAAGTTCGAAATTATTTTATATTAGAATTTCAATTTTGGTCGACCCTACGGGTTGTCCCCATTTACTCTTTTCTCGTCTCTTTTGACCCCAATTTTTCATAGAGAAGAAATTATACGATTTTTGTTAATTTTTCAAAAACCACCGATATTTTTAAATTTTTTTGGATACTGCTGATAAAGTGACCATCTTCGCGTAAATTTTTAATATATTAAAGATTAGGTACTCATAAAATAAATACAAAAAAATACGGTGTGAAGTCTGAATGCGTACCTATTCATCCTTGTCTACGGTAGCACATTTTTTATTGACATAAATATTAGAAACGCAGGAAAAGAGACCAGGAATCAACATAGAAGTGGATTATGGTACGATATATTTTCTGAAAAAAGTGCTTAGGACCAAAGTTATAGAGTTCAAAGTGATGCACTTGATGATGACTTTGAAGTTGACCTTGAGGTCAATTTCCAAAGTCATTTGAAAATCATTTAATATTTTTCAAAAGGAGTAGTTTACTTTTCATCCCTAAATGGTTCAAAGTATATTCGAACGAATTTCACATGCAAGATAGAAAATAAGTGATCAAGAAGTAATTTTGAAAAATACTTGCTCAATCGCAATCGGAAAAATAATAGTTAATCATATGTTCAATTGAATTCCTAATATAATAACTATAGAGTAGCAATAAAAATTTTAAAAAATTTTGAAAATTTCTAATATAACATAAAGTTAATGTTTAACTTACAATTGGAGTGATATTAAATCTTTTCTTAACTTTACTTCTAAAATTACTTACAAAAATGTTTTCTTCTAATTTTTCCTATAAATTTGCGCCTATTTTTCCATTTCGTCAGGTTTTTATTTTTTTTATTTTAGAAAAATAACGCAACAAATCAATTTTGAAGATAGATTGAGTCAATACATGAAATTACTGCTTATAGGTACAGGATATGGTCAAAGTTCGGCAATGGCTAATCATTTTCAACTGACCTTGAAAATCGATTTCAGGGTCACTATCAAGTGCATCGCTTTAAATTCTACAAATTTGGTACTCAGCCCTTTTTTCAGAAAATATGTCGTTTCAAAAATATTTAGCTATAACTGTTTTCATCTACAGAGGTTGAATAGTGTTTTCTACCCCTAAAAAGCGTATTTAGCCGAAATAAAAAAAACACGTGTTTAATATTTTTCGCTGTTTAATAAGTATGTTAAGTTTCATTCAAATTGGCGAGTATTAGTTGGGTAGTGTTATTTGTCAGAATGTTTTGTCGATCTAGTTTTTTCAATATTTCTTTGCTCGTTTTCAGAATTTGTATTTTAATTTCTACGGACAAATAACTCATTCTTTTCTTCGATTTGAGTAACTTTTATTTGCTGATGTTGACCATTAATTGATCGAAACATATCAAATATTTTTCAATGATTTTTTTAGCGAATGTCGAAAATTTTGAAAATTTTTTCACCGTTAGTAAGTTAAAGTATTTGAATTCATTAAGTAATTAAATGATGTCCACAAGAACTTTACGGACTACCATAAGTTATATGAGATCCCTACGACCCGTTTTTTACTGTTAGGATAAACTTTTTACTAAAATTATTTTAGATGAATAAAGGTTATGTTATATGATTTCCGCCAGGGTTTACTGTTCTCATTATTGTAAAAAATAAACTAACCGACCGATTTTGAAAATTTTTTCACTGTTAGAGAACTAAATTATTTTAGATGGATACAACTATGCTGCACAAAGTCCGTTCGAGTTCTTGGTCCCAAAAATATCAAAACTAATTACCCAGCCGATTTTAAAAAATCTTTTACTCTTAGAAAGCTAAACTATTTTAAATAGGTACAGTTCTTAGATGAGATCCGCCAGTCCCCAAAATTTGGAAATTCACTATGTTATGCAGATGCTGCGACAGGGGTATTATTATATATCAACGAATATATCCTTAAAATAAATATAAAGGTTTAGATGACTATAATATTGAAATAATGGAAACATTAGGAGTAAAAGTCATCAGGAAAAATAAAATGAAAGATTAATTTAATTTAAAAATTGCGCAACCGGTTTCGGAAGAGCTAGTGCTTCCGTCTTCAGGCGTATTCCTTTAATAAAAATAAAAACAATATATAAAAAATACAGTGCATATTTATAAAATTAATGGTAAACAAAATAGTTGTCAAAAAACATGCAATTACTTACATGGAAAAAAAATTATAAAATAATATCACAAAAAGGTATTTTTTATGAAATTAAAATTTAAAATTAAAAACTTAAAACATTGTTGTATAAAAGAAAAAATTATTTGTTCGATAATTACATTGTGAATTAATTTTAAAAAAAAAAATATAAAATTAAGTTACAGTGTTGGTAAACAAAATGACAACGTGCGAAAAAAGTTGGCGGTTTATATATGTTTCGGCAAAGTATTGGGCGCGAATTTGTTGAAGGTATGACTGTATTGGCTGTCAAGTTCAGACGAGTCCGTGCCAATAGAAAGCCTTATGTCTCCTCCCGTATCCTAAATTATCACTCAGTTCACACTTCCCAATTAAAATACAACGTAGCTTCAAATTTGATAAATAGATCCCTCAGATTGAGTCACCATCTTCACTGTCCCCGTGCGCTGAAAAATGCTCAACATATTTTAACGGTTAATAACTACCCCAGAAAATTAATATTGAATGTTACCAAAAAATTGACTCATAGACTTTTCAGTAATTGTTCCGAAAACTACTTTAAGCAAAACACGCTCAACAAACATTATTTTTCTCTTCCTTTTACCGAACAGCACTGAAAATATTAAAAAATCTTGAAACCTTTTAGTCTCCACCCAGCTTTCCAATATTCCACAAACCTAAAAAATTTTTATTCAAATTTAAAACCCTCAACCTCCACAAGCAACCGTCAAAATGTGGTTTATATGATCCGTTGTCAGGATTGTGGATGCGGCCTATGTGGGTAACACCAAACAAAAAACTATCGCACAGACTTGATCAGCATCGTCGGAATGTCCAACATGGCGACACCAACTCCGGCCTAGCACAACATTCATGGCACAACAACCATCGCTTTGATTTTGAAAACCCCACAGTAATACAAACAGAAGCACATTCTAGAAAAAGATTCTTTCTAGAACATTGCTGGATATGTTCCATACATCCCAACGCCAACCTTGCCAGGGACTCGTCTGAACTTGACAGCCAATACAGTCATACCTTCAACAAATTCGCGCCCAATACTTTGCCGAAACATATATAAACCGCCAACTTTTTTCGCACGTTGTCATTTTGTTTGCCAACACTGTAACTTAATTTTATATTTTTTTTTAAAAATTAATTCACAATGTAATTATCGAACAAATAATTTTTCTTTTATACAACAATGTTTTTAAGTTTTTAATTTTAAATTTTTAATTTCATAAAAAAATACCTTTTTGTGATATTATTTTATAATTTTTTTTCCATGTAAGTAATTGCATGTTTTTTGACAACTATTTGTTTACCATTAATTTTATAATATGCACTGTATTTTTATACATTGTTTTTATTTTTATTAAAGGAATACGCCTGAAGACGGAAGCACTAGCTCTTCCGAAACCGGTTGCGCAATTTTTAAATTAATCTTTCATTTTATTTTTCCTGATGACTTTTACTCCTAATGTTTCCATTATATCCTTAAAATATTAAAACATTTCATACAGTAGTTTTCTTTAAAAAAATTCCCAAAAACCACCTTTTTTTCAGGCGGTCACACTAGTGGTCCCCCTTAAAATAACTGATAGGATATTTATATGTTGGGTGAAGGTTCCTGCAGCATATTGACCCTTTGCGCTTATAAGACATGTCTAGCATGACAAGGTCTATGGACAATAAATAGCGTTGAACCAACTTTTAAAAGTAACAAATCTAACAAAAAGAGCATTTAAAACATTTAATTTGAGCTTTGAGAAAAAGGTTGCAAGTTTTTTTAAAAAATAGGAATAAAAATCATGCGTCACGTCATGTGTCACATGTCTTACCAGCTAGCCGAGAATCACGTGTATTTTTGCTTAAGTGCAAAGAGTTAATACGAAACTAATTAGTGTAAAACTACAAAATTGATTTCAATTAAATTTAGTAAGGACACTTTTTATACTTTGAAATAACAGAAAGGAAATTTTTATCCCGATTAAAGCTCCTGAAGGATACAAAATAAATTATTCAGTCAAGTCAAAAATTACTAAAGCGATTTAGTCTGATTTCGTATATAAACTTATACATTTTGGAACAACTGATAGGAATATTTTTATCCCAGTTAAGAGTTCCAGTAGGACTAAATTATTGAGTCACCTCAAATTTATTGAACGAATTTCAATTAAATTTTCAATTCAATTAGATACGTATTATATGATATGCTTTTTAATAAGTAATGGAATAATCTGTATCCCGTTTGAAAGTTCCTATCGCCTACTATTACGATAGGAAATAATATCAAAACTACTGAAACATTTTTAATCAAATTTAGTATTGGCACATACCTTAAAATAATTTAGTATTGGCACATACCTTTTTATAAATATAGGGTATACTTTTTATACAGATTGAAGGTTCCCGTGGAAAATGAGCTACTATTTCATAAATTATTAATGTTGATTTTCCTTAGATTGTTTATTGATTGACTAAAGAATTTAGAAATAATTTTAAATTACTACTCCATTTTTTTCGCGATATCGTTCTGTAGGAACATGGAATTCATCGTAATTATATCAAAGCGGTTGAACCACTTTATTGTGAATTAATATATACAATAGTTTTATACCGGTTTTCTAAAGGAAAAACTAGACACATAATAAGATTTCAATTTAGAATATTTTTTATCTCGAGCTTTTTTTTTATTAGCTCTAGTAAAATTTTCATTAAGGGGTAGTCTAGGGTTTAAAGCTCAGGTACTAATAGAATCTAGTTCATATCCCTGATGAGTCTTCCCATGACATACAAATTAAAATTTTTGTACTGTGAAGGACATCAGGATTTTCTTTTGAATTTCACATAAAATATCTGATTTATAGCATACGGATTGAGAGAAAGAAATCGAACAATAGCATTCACTTAAAAAATCATAAAACTATGTATTTAAAAAAAAAAAATATTCTTCTACCGTTATGTTGAGCTGCCACCATACCATATGTTCAAAATTAATATTTAAAGATCGACTAGACCGGTGAGGGTGTTCGGGTCATTGCACGCAAAAGTTATAAAACCATAAAGTAATAAAATAAATTATTATATTATATTTTTGAGATAAGAGAAAA
Organism: Brachynemurus nebulosus; assembly: GCA_035578155.1. Lineage (NCBI taxonomy): Eukaryota > Metazoa > Arthropoda > Insecta > Neuroptera > Myrmeleontidae > Brachynemurus > Brachynemurus nebulosus. The sequence goes on along the minus strand of JAPWDM010000001.1, from coordinate 68,293,457 downwards.
ACGTGACAAACTGATCAAGTTCTATTTAATTTTAATTGTTCAGAAATTACTAGCTATTTGAATTTGAATATAGGTTAAGTGTACAATATAACTTTTGTGTGTAATGATTAGTTTATTTCCCACGGGGATCTTTCGTATTCATATTCCACAGACTCGTTTAGTCAAGATACGCACTATGCCACCCTATTCCAAAGCATGTGAGCGTCAGTACTGAATAGAATTGAAATCGCTTGTGTAGTTTTGACATGACTGAACAATTTATTAGGTTTCCCATGGGAACTTATAATCGGGATAAAAATTTCCTGTTTGTTATTCCAAAACATAAAAGTATTCATATCAAATTTAAACTGAAATCGAATCAGTAGTATTAACTCGTTTCATATTCATATCCCTTAGCAACCTTCAATCGGATACAAACTATCCCAGCAGTTATTCTAAATACATAAATATCCAAATTAAATTTAATTGAAGTCTGTTCAATAGTTCTGACGCGATTGAATAATTTATTTTGTTTCCTGAGGGAATCCTTAATCAGGATGAAAATTATCCTATGTGTTGTTCCATAGGACATAAGTATCCATGCTAAAACTGAATGAAATCGTTTCAATAATTTTGGCCTGACTGAATAATTTATTTGGTTTGCCATGGGAATCTATAGTCGGAATAAACATTTTCTGTTTGTCATTCAAAGAAAAAAGGTATTCATAGCAAATTTGATTGAAATCGGTTTTGTAGTTTTGATACCACTTAGTTTAGTATTCATATTCTGTAGGAACCTTCAACCGAGATATAATTGTCCTATTAATTATTCTAAACCATATAAGTATCCCTACAAAACTTGATTGAAATAGACTTAGTGAAGACTTAATTTATTTTAGTACTCACATCCCACTAAAACTTTTAAACGGAATAAAAATTTCTTATTGGTTACCCCAATAGTCAGGAAGATTAATGAAAATATGTGGACATGCTGGACAAAAGTACCAATTTTTTTTACTAACTACCCATACCCTACGCTTCAAATTTTGGGTAGGATCCACTTAACCCTATCAGCCACATGGCGACCATTTGAAATATAAAGGGAAATTCTGTTTAAAATGTTTTTATTGAATTTACTCATAAGGAAATGTGCAATTTTTATGAAATTTGGTAGGTATATAAAATGAAATGTCACACAGCCTAGGTTAAGCCCACAAACCAAAAAGATTGAATGATGCAAAGGGGGTCTATAGGAGCTCTTTTTCCGCCAATTTTTTTTTTCATTTTTTACAAATATGTAAATTTAAAAATAACCAATCGATAACCATTAGCCATGGATACTATAAAAAAAACCTTCGTGACATATGCAGCTGCAATGTTCTGTGCACTTCCAGTCTTTCTTTTTACATAAGCAGCTTCCACTACAACCATTCTTACTATTTTACAAGTTACAAGTTCGCTGCAGACTTTCGATGCAACAGATAATCTAATTTAAAATGCAACCCATGTTTGAGTACCTTCGTTAAGGGAATGTTCTCATTTTCTGACCAAAAAAATCGCAATTTCCAATCGTCTTTTTCTCAGTGATTTTATAACTAGAGGTACATTTTTTTCCTTGTATTATTAGACAAATATTTAAAATTTTTTTTTACTTTTCCCTCATTTTTATTACAAAGGGCGTTAAAGTGGACGTCGCAAAAACGAGGTGAAACTGTAACGCCGACAAATTCGGTCCAAGACATTTGCATACTGGGCAATACATTAATGAGTACAGTAAATCAAGATTTAGTTTCGTAAGTTAATTACTTTTTGAGATATCAGTATTACATTAAAAAAAGTTATTTTGCGGAAACTCCGCGCGTGAAAAAGAAACGCCCCCTTTTTCTTACTTCGTTTACAAATTATAATTATGTAAATACTTGGAACCTTTAGGAATTTTCATTCAACTGTATTTTTACGTTTTCCATTAAAATTATGGAAAGAAAATCGATTTACTTTGTACTTTAATACTTTGATTTATTTCCTTTACAAAGCACTTTGATTTATTTAAAATGAAATTTAATACAACATATAAGGCCTTTTTAGAAACATAATAACTCAGAAATTAAATTAAGCTCAATACACAAAACTGGTATGACTTCAAAAGTTGGGGTAAAATTTAATTTTTTTCAAATATATCGAAGACGGTATGACAGATAAAAAGTTTGAATTAGCCATATTACTATATTTAAATACCTAGCTATTGATATGGAATTTGTTGAAATTACATCAACACAGGCGGTTGCAGATTAAAATTTAAGAGTTAATTTTTCAAAAAGAGAGTAAAAAATAAAATATATTAAAATTTTGTTTACAGATTTCAAACCTACGTAAAAATATCTAATTTTTGTCTAATTTCCTAATATTAAGTCTAGGGTTGGTTAATTAGAGGGTAACTGTGTCGACATAATCGTACTATTCGAGCAATTCAAGAATTTCTTCATGAAGAGTAGTTTAAGATAATTAGAATAACGTAGTATTGAAATTAGGCTTTTTCTATAATATATTTAAATTTTATCAAAATAGGGTCCGGCTTTGTAAAATAATTAATAGTTAAATTTTAAAAATGACGAAGTACCGTAACTTGGGGTAAGATTGGCCCTTAAGGGTAAGATTGGCCCAAGTCTTGGAAAAAGACAGTTTGATTTACTATTAGTGAGCAAATACAGCTATCAACTTGGTTCTTGTGGTAAATGACAGGTAGCAGCACTGACTATACTCGAATGCTAAGATTGATTTAATTCCATCTTTTGCCACTGCTCAGTGCTGCTCCAACTTCACCGTTACTTCTTGTGAATGTTTTGATGCAAACCAACTTTTGCTTACACAGCCAGAACTACTTAAGATTTTTGATTGATAAGTGTATAACAGCTTTCATTTAATATATATTCAAAATATTTTAAGTTTGTTTTTTCTGATACTTACCTTGTTTATTTGTCAAAAGTGATTTTGTAAGCTGGGGTAACTTTGGCCCAAGTATTGGGGGCAAGATTGGCCCACCCTGTTTTTTTTTTAAATTTCCATTAAAAGAACAGTATATTATGCAATAAGTGCGGGAAATTGTCGATTGCCCACGAGAGCGAAGTTGAACGGACGTCGTAGTGAGTGCGCTCATTCGCTCAAGTGGGTAATCGACAATCCTGCACGAATTGCATATACTATTTTTTATTACGAATTTCACATACTTTTTTCCATTATTATTACTATTTCTTATCCTTTTTTAAAATAATATTATTAAGTGTTTGTCTTTTTTTTTTGAATTAAAAAAAAGTTTAAATTATTTTGTTGGTGGTTTCTATAGAAATAATTATGAAATATTTATGAAATGAAAAATCAGGAATTAAATGAAAAAAATTTACAAAATTACCGCCCTTAAAATTTGCCGCCCCGGGTAAATGCCCGGGTTGCCCGCCCTTGGAGCGGGCCCTGTCCCTAACATATTGTACACTATCTACTTACGTACAACCACAATTAAAATTGTCGAACATTGATCCAAATAATATTTGGCATTAATTACTATGACATTTTGTATTTGGGACAATGTTACCCCCAAACAAAGGCAAGATTGTCCCAAATTTTCAGAACATCTTAAAATAGAAATTAAATAAGTTCTGAGCTCTAATAACTAGTCAATGTATACTTTGAAATGTGCAGAGTTCAATAACTAATAGTAAGAGGAAGTTACCTAAATATATATGAGAAATATAAGGCAGTTTACGTAAAAAAACGCAAAAAATGGGCCAATCTTACCCCAAGTTACGGTAACAAAATGTATGTATTGGAGTAGCAGATAACATTAAAATATGTTTTTTGATTAGCTGATTTAAAATAAAAATTGTAATGAATAATTTCACATAACTTTCTGCGGACTGACGAAATATCTTCCCGGACCGGCGGTTGAGAAACACTGGTGTAGACAGTAACCGATATAGATGTACCAAAACAGCAATTTTCGAGAAAGCGAACGATATCGCGGGCACATTTAGCAAGTGTATTTACTTACAGGTTCTTGCAGGGCATTACTCAAGATGGCCGCCTTGTGGGTGATGAAATTGAGTGGATCCTACTCAAAACTTAAAAATTAGAACTTAACCAGTATGTAAACCAAAGTTGGTGCTTTTGTCCGGCGTGTCCACATCTAGCCAATATTTTGCATTAATCTGCCTAACTACAAAGCATATTTATGTAAATATCTAAACTAAATTTAATTAAAATCGATTGAGTAGTTTTTTAACATCATTAGTTTTGTATTCATATCGTGTTTACTTTTACAATACAATACATATTTTCCTGTAAGCTGATTTGGTTATATTGCAAAAAGCATTATACTTCACAATTTCTCTAAATGAGTCTAGCGAAATTATAATAACACTAAAATTTACTAGGTGTATTGTAAGAGACAACATTAATTGACAATATTTGGTTTTTTTATAATCTGACTAGAGTTATTATAATAAAACGGTTTTGACAATATATAACAAGTGTTATATAGCTGCAACTAAGCTGTAAGCTGTCATATATATATGTATATATATATATATATATATATATATATATATATATATATATATATATATATATATATATATATTATATACAGGGTGTAAGGGAAATAACTCTTATCCTTTTGAGGGGTGACGCAACTGTTAATTCCGAAAAGATTCCTGCGGTTATAGTGTCTACAGGGTGCTATGAGTAACACCTCAGAAGGTGGTCACTTATTTCTCTGACACCCTGTATAACAAGTGTTAAAAGCAGGGCCGGCCAAAAGTAGGTGTGAACGGTGGGCCACACAAGGCTCCGCACCGCTGACTTATGACGGCACAAGTTATGACGATATTTAACGAATTTATTATTAAAATTTTTATTATTAGAAACTTATTAGAATTAACGGAAAACTGGTTAATGGTTGATCTCAAGTATTTTGTAAATAGGTATATGCACTCTTGTCCAAGTACTCCACAGTTTCACTTTGATATGATTATTTCTTACTTTGTATCCGGCAAATATTGTAAACGAACTTTTTCTGAATTTGATTTATTTTCAACGAATAAAAAAGTTACGTTAAATAAAAGCTCATTATTTTTAAAACTTATTATCAGTATTTTTTACATTATTTAAAAAAAATATCAATTATCTACTTAACGGCGTAAGTCTAGAAAAATGAAATTTTTTATTTATTTATTTTCTTTAACATCTGTAGAATATGCTCCAAAATTTAGATTCGTCAAAAAAACATCAAAAATCCATCTTTTTTATTATTATTACTTTTAGCGAATTTCCAGAATGGAATTCAGCTATTACAGCCACTGTCATGACGCGACCTGAACTCTGGACCATGGCAGAAATTTGTTTTGAGGTCTCTAGGAACCGAAAATAATATTCACTAAAATTTATATATATATATATATATATATATATATATATATATATATATATATATATATATATATATATATGTATATATATATATGTGTCCGCACGATAACTCTCGAACGAATTGTCCTAGGTTTACGAAATTTGGTGAGAACGTTGGAAGTCGAAAAATCTTGGATGAGTTCTTCAGCCAGACACGTCGGATGCCAGGAACATGGTTTTTGTTCTTGCAAAAAATTAGTTTTTTGCCAAAATTTCCACTTATTCAAAAATTTTTGCGAAATTTTTTTACACCATTTAAAAGAGAAGAAAAAATTACATAAAAAAGGTCTTTAAACTTTTTTTCTATGTCAACTAGTTTCCGAGAAAAACCTTGTTGTTTAGAATGTGATTATTTTATCGTATAAAGTGTGAATTTAATCACATTCTAACTAAGTACATATTCCACACAATATGGATATTTTGTATATAACATATATTATATGCATAAGATATCCTTTTTGACACGATCACATAATTTTATTGTGATATATGTATAAGGGTACAAGACCATTTCATTATCCGTACTACCATTATGCGTACGGTTTGTGTGTGTTGTATATACATATACAGTCTACGTGAGAAAATTTTTAAAGAAAACAAAGATTTTTATGTAAACAAGTCTTAAATTTTAGCGAATTTCCAGAATGGAATTCAGCTATTATTTAACATATACAGGCGATTATTTTGAAAGTTAACATAAATATATGATAAAATTTCCAGAAAGGAATTCAGCTATTACAGCCACTGTCATGACGCGGGGGGCATGACCTGAGCCCGGAACTATGACAGAAATTTGTTTTGAGGTCCCTAGAAACCGAAAATAATAGTCACTAAAACTTATATATATATATATATATATATATATATATATATATATATATATATATATATATATATGTGTGTGTGTGTGTGTGTGTGTGTGTCCGCGCGATAACTCTCGAAGGAAGTATCCAATTTTTACGAAACTTGGTGAAAACATTGGAAGTCCCAAACCCTTGGGTGAGTTTGTCAGCCAGACACGTCGGATGCCAGGAACATTGGTTTTGTTCTTGAAAAATATTAGTTTTTTGCCAAAATTTCCACTTATTCAAAAATTTTTGAAAACTTGAAAGTCGTCCAAGAATGGAATTCAGCTATTACAGCCACTGCCATAACGCGACCATGGCAGAAATTTGTTTTGAGGTCCCTAGGAACCGAAAATAATATTCACTCAAAGGCTATTGGCGGATAAGCATGGGTAGAAATGCCCCCGCACGAACTGTGTTGGTTTTTTTCTGCTAACTGCTTTCGATATAAGATTACAATTTACTGAGTTTCAACCCTTAAAAACTCACCCTTTGGGGGTAAAAAATTATTTTTTGAAAATCACAAAAAATTTATAACTTTTTAGTGGCTTGACGGATTTGGCTGGAATTTTTATATGTTTTAGATACCTCTATAGTGTACCTCAGAAAAAATTATCAGCTTCAAAAAAAAAATTATAAGCCCCCCCCCCCCAAAAAAAAAGAAAATTGTTTAATTTTTCAATATTTTTTTTCATCACCTTGTAGCTATAGTACATAGATTCCCAACCTTTTCTGGATCACCGCCCTCTTTAGTATAGAACATAAATTTCAACGCCCCCTAGCAGCGCCGCGAGTTTTTTTTTACTCGTCAATTGTACAAATGCCGCCCTTTTTTCTATATTTCACAATCGGCGACCTTTTTTTTTTGCTCGTCGGCTGTAAAATGCCTTACTTATTTGACCACCCCTCTTGACAACCTTATCCGCTACCGCCCCCCTGGAAGGCTCCAGCGCCCACTGGGGGGGGCGATATCGCCCCCGTTGGGAATCTATGCTATAGTACAATCACCAAAATTTTTTTGCAGGCTTCCTACTATGACCGATATAACATATAATTTTTTCAGATTTTTTCTCCGGGTGCGTCATAGTTAAAAAAAAATAAAATGTCCAAAAAGATTTTTTTTTTTCGAAGTTATGTTTGTTGTACAATCACCAAAATATTTCTACAGGCTCCTCACTATGACTAATAGAACATATAATTTTTCCAGAATTTTTTTCCGGGTGCATCATAGTTAAAAAAATTGAATGTCCGAGAATATTTCTTGGAGATAGGCATAGGCTTCCGGGTACTCAATCGATTGGAAATCGTTTACACATTTTGAATATGTTCATAAAAACATTTGTGATTGCTTAGTTTTTGAAAAAAAAAATGGTCGACTCAAATCTTCAAATTCCGCAATCAGCCAAACACTTTGGTGAAAAAAATTTTGGTGATTGTACCATAGCTACAAGTTGATGAAAAAAAATATTGAAAAATTAAACAATTTTTTTTTTTTTTTGGGGGGGGGGGGTTATAATTTTTTTTTTGAAGTTAATAATTTTTTCTGAGGTACACTATAGAGGTATCTAAAACATAAAAATTCCAGCCAAATCCGTCAAGCCACTAAAAAGTTATAAATTTTTTGTGATTTTCAAAAAATAATTTTTTACCCCCAAAGGGTGAGTTTTTAAGGGTTGAAACTCAGTAAATTGTAATCTTATATCGAAAGCAGTTAGCAGAAAAAAAACCAACACAATTCGTGCGGGGGTATTTCTACTCATGCTTATCCGCCAATAGCCTTTATATATATATATATATATATATATATATATATATATATATATATATATATATATATATATATATATATATATATATATATATATATATATATATATATATATATATATGTATTTATATATATATATATATATATATATATATATGTATTTATATCTATATATATATATATATATATATATATATATATATATATATATATAGATATATATTTGTATTTATATATATATATATCTCTCCGCACGATAACTCTCGAACGAAGTATCCAATTTTTACGAAACTTGGTGAGAACATTGGAAGTCCCAAACCCTTGGATGAGTTCGTCAGCCAGACACGTCGGATGCCAGGAACATGGTTTTTGTTCTAGCAAAAAATTAGTTTTTTGCCAAAATTTCCACTTATTCAAAAATTTTTGCGAAATTTTTTTACACCACTTAAAAGAGAAGAAAAAATTACATAAAATACCCCTGTCGCAGCATCCTGCATAACATAGCGAATTTCCATTTACAAAAGTACGCTTTTCTCGGAAATTAGTTGATATAGAGTAATTGTAAATAAAAAATACCCCTGTCGCAGCATCCTGCATAACATAGCGAATTTCCATTTACAAAAGTACGTTTTTCTCGGAAACTAGTTGATATAGAGTAATTGTAAATAAAAAAAACCTTCTTTATGTGATTTTTCCGCCTCATTTCGCCAAATTTTTTTCACGAAAAATGTCCAAAACCCCGTAAACGTTTTCACGAAATTTCTTAAAAATAAGATATTTCGTTCTTGAGTTATCGTGCGGACACATTTATATATATGTTGACTAAGTGTCCGCACGATAACTCAAGAACAAAACATCTTATTTTTAAGAAATTTCGTGAAAACATTTACGGGGTTTTGGACATTTTTCGTGAAAAAAATTTGGCGGAATGAGGCGGAAAAATCACATAAAGAAGGTTTTTTTTTATTTACAATTACTCTATATCAACTAGTTTCCGAGAAAAACGTACTTTTGTAAATGGAAATTCGCTATGTTATGCAGGATGCTGCGACAGGGGTATTTTTTTATACAAATAAATATTTTATTAAAAAACTAAATTTACAACATTGTTTCTACATGTCTTGAGTTTACAAAAATTTTTTTTTTAAACAAAATTCAAAAATGAGCTGACAATGAGTATAAATGGCTTTGAAGGCGACACTGCGAGATTTTTCCACCTTGATGACTCCTCGCGTTCTGAAATTCCCAGTGAACCAAACTCAAAAAATCAACAATTTTCTGAAAATATACATACTGCACTAACTAGGATCTAATAAAAAAATTAAAAATCAGCGAGAAATCGCATTTTGAGAACAAATTTTCACCGCTTTCCACAAAAAAATCACCGCTTTTTCTCAACTATAAAGAGCCGCCATTTTGAAAATATATTACAGAACCAAAAGATCCTAGTTCCTGCCAAAATGACGGTATCGAAGAATAATATGCACTTTGATTTATGTCGATATCTTAAATACTTTTTGAGATACATGAGGAACTATGTTAAAAAACTTAGTTTAGAGAAAAAAGCATTTAAAGTTTTTCATTTGAATTGAAGTACCTATAGTAAAGTGCGTGCACTAAAATGCCCATAACTTTTTGATTTTTCATTTTCTTTAAATAAAATTTAAGGAGAATATTTCTAACATCTTATGGAGCATAATTATGAAGAAAAAAAATCGATTTTTTTTTTAGCGAATCTCCCCTCAATTTGAAGAATAGATGTTCCTATAAGCTACATGTAAGTGTAGTGCTCAAAATGTTACCTAGTGCAGGTAAATAATTTTAAACGGGATTTTCTCTATTTATTTATTTATTTATTTATTTATTTATTTATTTATTTATTTATTTTTTAAATAATAGGTAAACCTTGTTTTTTCCGAATATTTACAAAAATAATAAGTGACTTTTTTTAATAGTCCTGAATTTTTAACTTGTTTTTATGTTCTATTCGTCATGCAAAGCGTATTTACGTATTTAACGATAAACATTTCTTTTTTGATTTTAATTGAGATTTGATATCTGTAGGCTGCACGACGCAAAACCAAATTTTCAAATTTCAACAGCTGTAGCAATACCATTTTGAAATATTTTTGTTAAAAAAATTTTTTCGAAATATATTCCATACTTTAGATATGTTTTATGACAATTCACAGTAAGCTTTCCCATCTTTTTGTAGGAAAATCTCAAAAAAATGTGCGTTTAGTTAACTTTTCCTCAATTAATACTTAACATCTTCTGACCTGGAAAAATATAAATTCGGCTTTTATTAGCGAATTTCCAGAAAGAATTCTGGAAATTTAACTATTACGGTCTTATCCATATCGCCACTGGAGTCCGGGACTATGGCAGAAATTTGTTTTGAGGTCCGTAGAACCCGAAAATAACATTCAATGTATACAGTGTCTTTCATAAAGTTCGCACCATGTGGGAAACTTTTTTACTATTGATTTTTGAAAAAAATATTTTAGTGGGGCTAGTTGTTCTATCAGTTGAAATGAAAAAGTAGCTAAACACATTTCATCTCCCACTTACTATCTGACGGCAAACCGGAAATTTCAAATTTGTGAATTACAAAAAATGGTAATAATTTCAAAGTTATTTGTCACTTTATCATGAAACTTTGGCATCGTATCAAAATTGGGTGTAGTAAACATATTCCGACACCTAAATACCATAATCTGCAAAAATTACGCCCAAAAATCCACTTTTGCAAAATACGACTTTAAGTGGCCCTAAATTCAAAATAATTTTACGAATTCTAGCGAAATAAAAATTATATCATTTTTTGAGATCTACTTATTCATAAAATCACAATATCATCAAAATATTATATTGATGACATACAGATCAAAGAAACACGTCTCTGAGAGACATTTTAAAGGATGCTCCACGTGCTCATTCTCAACGTGCTCATACTCTACTTGCTACATGTGCTCATGCGTACTTTGCTTCATTTGCTTACAATAATTTTTGTACTTACGTACATATATACCTACAGACACTTGAATTAATTCTCGTTTTAATGAGCATGCGCATAGTTGACTTTACTGTCCCAACTAAGCAGAATTATAATTCCAGTTTATACACAATTTGAAATTCTGTGTTCCAACAAGTATTTAAATCTAATTCTGAACTCACCCGAATTGATTTTTAAAATTCTTGCTTCAGAGTAAGTATTTTAAATCCTAGACATGCGCATTAACGAAAATTAAATTTTTTACCTTATAATTTAAAAATTTAAATAACAAACAGACAAATTTTAAGTTTAAATTGTTCTATCAAAAGACAAATTTAAAATTTTTGACTTCATTTAAATTCTATAATAGGTATTTTTTTTTAAATAAGTAAACAGGTGTATTTTAATTATTTATTTTATAAATATTTATATTATTTTAGTAAGTAATAAAGTAAAATACTATACTTTTTAAAGTAAATATTATACTTTTTTAGTGGATATATTATTTATAAATATTCTTCATAGTATGGAAGGTATAGAATACATAACTCAAGTCTTTAGTAGAGACATCTTTTGAAATCCCTAAGAATTAATATAAACGTTTCTACATATTAAATACCGAACTGGAGTTCTGAATTGAATTTGATTTGACCTTCAAATGACATTATCGAATTTAAAATACTCTATTCACTCGAATTGGAAATTCTAGTGTTTGTTGGAATATACCTTACATTTTTTCAAAGTCTCCGTTGAAATGCATTCACTATTATCAATAGTTTTATGAAGGGTCATCTTTTGTTATATTTTTTACAACTTGAGCTAGTGATGGTACATATTTGTAGACATCAATTTCTTTTATTTAATAAAAACAGGTAAATTTTTAAGAAATTGTTCTAGATATTTATGATAATTGTTCTTTTCTTATTTTTAATATGAATTTATATAAAACCCTTATATAGCGTTTATGTCAGACTAAACTTTTTTATGGTTTATTTCAGTTAAATTTAACCATGCTTCGTCACTTTGAATTTAAATAATTTTCGTTTTCTTGACTTTATCTCTTTTTTTTATTTACGTAATTTTTAAATTTGCAGTTTGTTTTTAGAAAAGAAAAGAAGATTGATTTGTTTCGAATATAATAATTATTTAATTTTTTAACGAAAACTCATGATCAATTCTATCCGAAATGAGTTATAGTTAATTAAAATTGACATAGTGTTTGAAAAATTACCAAACTGGATCGGCTGGGACTCGAACCCGGATCTCTTGGTTACCAGCCAAGCGCCTTTCCAACTAGGCCACCGATCACTTGTTCGAGTGCCACTCCAATTCAGCAATCAATCAAACACAACCTCTCTCTAATGCGAGACGCAGTCTTATACTTTTTAATTTCAAATGTTATCGAGTGCCTGTGAAACATTATTAGTGTATGGCGGATTTTTATCCGTATTTTTAAACATACACCAATATTCATATGTTCACTCAATGCCCAGCTTTGGCTGATACTTGAACACTCGATGTACTTTGGCAAATGGCTAATTCATTATGTTAATTAAAATTGACATAGTGTTTGAAAAATTACCAAACTGGATCGGCTGGGACTCGAACCCGGATCTCTTGATTACCAGCCAAGCGCCTTACCAACTAGGCCACCGATCACTTGTTCGAGTGCCACTCCAATTCCGATTGATTGCTGAATTGGAGTGGCACTCGAACAAGTGATGTATATAAGTTATGTATTCTATACCTTTCATACTATGAAACATATTTATAAATAATATATCCACTAAAAAAGTATAATATACTTTAAAATACCTTAATTTAATTTTTAAATTTAAAGTACGAACTATTTTTTTACTTTACTCCGTATTTTACTTTATTACTTACTAAAATAATATAAATATTTATAAAATAAATAATTAAAATACACCTGTCTACTAATTAAAAAAAATACCTATTATAGAAATTAAATAAAGTCAAAAATTTGAAATTTGTCTTTTGATAGAACAATTCAAACTTAAAATTTGTCTGTTTATTATTTAAATTTTTAAATTATAAGGTTAAAAATTAAATTTTTGTTAATGCGCATGTCTAGGATTTGAAATAGTTACTCTGAAGCAAGAATTTTAAAAATCAATTTCGATAATGACATTTGAAGGTCAAATCAAATTCAATTCAGAACTCCAGTTCGGTATTTAATATGTAGAAACGTTTATATTAATTCTTAGGGATTTCAAAAGATGTCTCTACTAAAGACTTGAGTTATGTATTCTATACCTTCCATACTATGAAGAATATTTATAAATAATATATCCACTAAAAAAGTATAATATTTACTTTAAAAAGTATAGTATTTTACCTTATTACTTACTAAAATAATATAAATATTTATAAAATAAATAATTAAAATACACCTGTTTACTTATTTAAAAAAACATACCTATTATAGAATTTAAATGAAGTTAAAAATTTGAAATTTGTCTTTTGATAGAACAATTTAAACTTAAAATTTGTCTGTTTGTTATTTAAATTTTTAAATTATAAGGTAAAAAATTTAATTTTCGTTAATGCGCATGTCTAGGATTTAAAATACTTACTCTGAAGCAAGAATTTTAAAAATCAATTCGGGTGAGTTCAGAATTAGATTTAAATACTTGTTGGAACACAGAATTTCAAATTGTGTGTAAACTGAAATTACAATTCTGCTTAGTTGAAACAGTAAAGTCAACTATGCGCATGCTCATTAAAACGAGAATTAATTTGAGTGTTTGTTGGAACATACCTGTAGGTATATATGTACGTAAGTACAAAAATTATTGTAAGCAAATGAAGCAAAGTACGCATGAACACATGGAGCAAGTTGAGTATGAGCACGTTGGACATGAGCACGTTGAGTATGAGAACGTTGAGCATGAGCATGTGGAGCATCCTTTAGAATGTCTCTGTCTGTAAATTAGAGTTTTAATAATCATCAGCCCCGGATCTACGATTTTTTAGAACCGGGGCAGAAACTCGGTAGTTTCTCCAACCCTCCAACCTTTGTCACAAATTGCGGCTGCAAAAACGAGTAAATGCCCAAAGTGGCAAAATTGAAGTTATCGATAACTATAATAAAGTAATTTTATGCATTTTGTAATTAATGAAGACATAAATAATCCATTGACAAACTGCTTATGGTGCTCATGAATCTGGCGAATAAAAGACCAAATTTGTAAAACTCATTTTAAACGAATTCGATAATACAGCAACACTAGGGTGTTTAATGTCATTACTACAACACTGAATCCAAGTCAGAAATGGGGAATTACCGATATGTAACGAAAAATAATAGTTGCCGCTAGTAGTGTTCACAAGAAAAAACCGTATTAATGTCAATGAATGATAAATAGTAAAAGTAAATTTTTGTTAGCACATATTGTCAATGAAATTATTATTGTTTTTGTCAATTTTATATTCACTGTATCTAGCCTTGTACCTAATTTGCAATTGTGAAATAATATTCCCCGTTCCAGTTCTCGAATTTTATGTCATTACGAAAGGGAACAATCAAAATGACATTCACTATTCATCAGCATCAACACTTACCGATTTTTCAATATTTCTACCGATATGAAGACTGTTCTACCGAAAATCCTAAATGTAAAAATCTTCCCACGATTTTTAAGGATACAAGGAAATTCTCCCGAATTTTTTTTTTTGCCGGTTTTACATATCTGAATAGGCAACCCTTTCGTTTCATTTATATTTCACAGGAGATTCCCTACCCACGTTAGAGAAGTAGTTATTTGCCATAGTTTTTATTTAATATAATATTTTTTGGAAAATACTCTTTTATCCTATAACGCGACGCGACGTTTGGACCAAACATATATACAAATATACATGCACATACATATATGAAATATTGTATATCGTAAACTGGGGTGAATAGACACAAATTCAGACTTCAGGTCGTATTTTTTTGTATTTCTTTTACGAATAAGTAACTACTCTTTAATATATTAAAAATTTACACAAGGATGGTCACTTTATTATAGAAATCAAATTTTTTTTTAAATGTTCCTGGTTTTTGCAAAAATAATACAGATTATGTAATTCCTACTCTATGGTAAATTGGGATCAAAAGAGACGATAAATGAGTTAATGGGGACGATCCGTAGAGCCGATCAAAATTAAAATTGAAATATAATGTGTCGAAGCTTCTGTATTTATACATCCAAAAAAGCAATACTACTTCATGATTTTATGCAAAAATAAACGTCAAACCTAAAGTGAAGTTTAAAAAGTATAAAAATGTCATGCCTAATGTGCTTATATAAATCTAGAATGACTTGATAACCTTAAAAATGTTCTGTTCTGCCCCAATAACTTCTTTATCCGTCTTTAATCACCCCACATTCGTTCCTTTTTGTCTGATAATGCGTCTCTATTATCCCATGTAGTGTATCTGTTCACCCTTTTTCCGTCGCGATTAACTCCCAACTTATCGAAAGTGTCAAGGCCTCATGATTTTCGCTAAAAAAAATAAAAATAAATAAAAATTTGCAGTTTTCTCACATATGTTTCAAAATAACTAAAAGTTCGATTACACAATTTATTCATAAAAACACCAAAATTAATTGTTTTTAGATAAAGTTTTAGGAAATAAAAAATAGCACTGTTTCGAGACGCCAACCTAAATTGATTTTTAATATTTTTTATCCAACTTCAGACTTAGTCACTATTGCTACTATAATTTAAAAATACCCCTCTCGCAGCATAACATAGCGAATTTCTGTTTATAAAAATTAGTTTTTCTTGGAAACTAGTTGACATAAAAGAATAGTTTAAAGACCTTTTTTATGTGATTTTTTCTCCTCTTTCCAATGTTGTAAAAAAAATTCACAATAATTTTTGAATAACGGGAAATTTTAGCAAAAAATTAATTTTCCACGAAAAATGCCCCAAAAACCATGTTCCGGGCATCGGACGTGTCTAGCTAACGAACTTGTCCAACGGTTTGGGACTTGCAACACTTCCAAAATTTTGTAAAAGTAGGACATTTCGTTCGAGAGTTTCGTTGCCATTCTTATTACAGCCAAATTTATATGACAGAAATGGTACTGGAAAAGATTCATTTCTCGGATGTAATAGAAATGTAACCAACGAGAACACTGTCGCTTGAAGTAGCCTCAAATACATATGCATATTTTTACCGCCTAATTGATAAATTGAAGAAAAATTTAAAAGTAAACTTGGGTAAAAAAAAATTTTTTTCCTCATTTATGTTGTTAATTGATGCATTAGATCAGTTTTATCGAAAAGTTAATGTATAGTTTCATTTAAAAATCTATAAGTTTGTGTCATAGCTTGAAAACCATAAGAGCTATAAAGCTCCTTACTATAGCAATCGGTTGCCCTGTCGTTAACTACGGCTCTTATTTGAGCAATTTTTCGATTAAATTAACGGTTTAACGGTTCGGCTAAAAAAAACGGCAACTCTCAAAAAACTCACATGGTATATACATATATATAAGAATGTACACTAATTACGTATCTAATTGGAACAAATAACCACACATATTCCTACTTTGAAACGTTTAATGTTTAATTAACTTAATAATTACATTGATAAAAAAAATTATTTGTATATAATAACACGTATTTGACTGTTCGTGACCGACTCTTCCGTAAAAATCTAAAACGTAAGTGACTTTTTTTAGAGCGACGTAAACACAACCTCGTCTATTGAACTAACGTCACTGACTGGTTGATTCGCGCGCCACTGTACCGTCCAAATTTCTTACAACTCGGCCATCCTGATATTCACAGGATTGCCCCAATCCTGCTTCCACGTTGTCCCCATCTTAATCGTCATCGACGTTATTCACCGTAAGTTCGTCTACCTCTGGAAGTTTGCACCACAGTTTTAATTTATCAGGCGCACAGACTGAATTGAACGTTCGCTGGGTTCTTGGTGCACCAGGTATGTCTTCCAAAACATGCCTGTCGTTGCCCAATACTTCTGTAACTATATACGGGCTCTTAAACTTTGGTGTTAGTTTCTTAGAAGTACCCGTCGCTGCTTCTTCCCATTGAATTAAGACTAAATTGTTAACTTTGTATTGTTGTATTGTGTAGGAGGTTTTGTGACTGCGTCTACCTGTAATTTTTGTTTAACTTGGTCTGCTTTTATTGATTTGTCAGCATGGTTTCGAGCTTCTTGCCTCGTTTCGGGGTTTTCTTCTTCTTCGTCATCTTGAAATTGTAAAATTAGCTTGTTGCCCAAAATGTCCCTCGGTTTGTAATCAAACAGTAGCTGATGTGGGGATCGTCCGGTCGTCTTATTCGGTAGATAGTTTAACTTCCACTGAATAGCTCGTAGCTGTTAGTCCCACCGATCTCCGTCCGTCATCGTAGTTATTGCTGTGAGTAGAGTACGGTTGTATCTTTCCACTTGGCCGTTGGCCCTTGGTGTAGATGTTGCGTTCATTATAAGCCTTATTTCGTTTTCTCTGCAGTAGTCTTGAAACGACTTCGTGATAAAGGTTGTTCCTCGATTATCAATAATTCTCGTTGGGCCTGCCGAATATGGACGACTATTCATCCATGAAGGTGATTACGTGTTTAGTTGTGACTAGAGATGTCGATTCTCCAAAAAAAGATCGATTTTTGGATCGATTTAAACCGAAATTAAAAGAAGCGATCAAAAAAAAAATCGACTAAAAAAAATCGATTCTGTAGGATCGATCTAAAAAATCGAAATTTTGAAAAGTTTAAAAAAAATTAACTGATAGTTTGTTAAGGAATTTAATTGATAGTACATGGAAGGTATACTATGTAAAAACGTTTTATATTACACTTGGAAAGACGATGAGCTAACGTGGATTGGTGAAAGTAGGAAAAAATTGGAGTGATACAACTGAATATATAGAACGAATATCATGGAATGAACCAAGTTTATTTAAAAATTTCAAACAAACTGACAAAAAAACTTTTCTAAATATGTAAGTCCTTTTGTAGAAGAGGCATCACTTGGAACATGGGTGGTCTGCCTTTCTTTTTGCATTCATGGTCTTCATAGTAGTACACATAGTACATATGGTAGGTAAATATATGTTATATGGTTATAAGGTATACATATTGGCTATTGGTACATTGGATACTACTGGAACTAATTAGGAAAGATAATGCGTATATAATTATACATAAGAGTATAGCCACATTGGGAGTTTTACCCATTGTTATCACAACGGGTAAAAAGTAAAAACTAAAAATAATATTTTTGGTGTTTCCTTTTAATACATGTTTCTTTGTAGAATTAAAATAAAAATGAAATTATTTTTCAAAAAAATCGGTTGTCGATCTCTTACTTTTAATAATCGATTCATGAATCGATTCAAATGAAAAAAATCGAAAAAAAAAATCGATTTTTTAAGCTTCGATTAATCGATCTTCGATTAATCGATTTAAAATCGACATCTCTAGTTGTGACATCTTTTACGGCGCGAACCATTACAAATTTGGTGAATCCATCGACTGCTACTAAAATATGGGTGTTCCCTTTTTTTGGTTTTCAGAAACGGCCCGAGGTGATCCAAGTGTATGGTGTGGAACGGTATCGGAACCTTTTCGATAGGATGTAAATCAATTCCCTTTCTCTCTCCCTTCAATTTGTGATACGCACATCTGATACAACTATGAATGTAACTTTTGACATATCTTCGCATTCTCGCAAACCAAAAGTGTCTCTGTAAATCCAGTAGCGTTTTTTCTACAGCGTAATGTACAATATCATGGCACTGTTGCACGATTCTCCATCTTACTGTGTTTAGTACGACCCACCTCAGTCCATCCTTAGTTTTCGAATATATTCTTCTATGTTCTAATTTGTAATCAATATGTACTTGCTTTTCTTCGTTGGTCCCAGCGGTTTTCTGTAATATTTCATATATCTTCTGCAGCTCCTCCTCTTGCCGTTGCATGGTCAGCAGCCAATCTTCCTCCGATATTCGCATTGTTATTACGTTCAACTTCGCAATATCTGGTTCTCGAGCTGTTTCGTATGATGCTTGGCTTAGGGCATCGACGTGAGACATTTGGACACCGGCCTTATATTGTACCTCGAAATCGAACTTCTGCAAGCGAAGCCACTATCTTCCCACTCGCGGGTTTATATCCTTCTTGGACATGATTCGGTCCTCCCCCGCCTTTTTTGTCACTAGTAGTAACGGACTCGCGTATTCTAAAGATGATTTAGAAATTATACCCGCATCTAGCAATTCTTCTAGCATTTCTTGCATTTTCTCGCGTTGACACGAAGTCATTCGATACGGTCTATAAACTATTGGTTTCGTATCCGTCACTTCAATTTTGAATTCCATCCAATTCGTTGTACCAATCTCATCCATATTCGTCGTAAAGCAGTCCCGATGCTTGTTGACTATTGTTACAAGTTGTCTCTTTTGCTCTTGACTAATATCCGTAGTTCCTATCTGCAATTCATCTTCGGTTATTTCCGCCTTAAGAGCCATCACTCTTGGCGCATCTTCTTCTGCTGGTTTCTGTTCTTCTCTTTGAAGCACGGTTAATTTACCATTTTCTACGGCGACTTTAGCTGTAGCTAGTGCGTTTTTACCAATAATCGCTTAGTTCCACATCATCAATTTTCAGCAATATGGTTCGTTTACCTCTGCTTTGTGTAGAACCTTGACAAAATCCTCTCACCGTAACCTAATATGGAAGCCATTTCAATTTTAGCCGCTTCGCCACTAATTCTGTCATAGTTGAACAGTTACTTCCTAAATCTACGAATGCTTCGATTAGTCCATCATTTATTGATATTATCTTGTAGTTTTCATCTTTTCTTTTATGGTTCTCAATCTTTTTCACATTCACTTTATCTCGTTGATTACTCACCGGCTTTTGTGGACAATCTTTTGCAAAATGGCCCACCTTATCACAACTATAGCATCGCTTCCTCCGTTATGGTTTCGGACAGTTTTTTGATATATGTCCAAGTTCATTACAACTGTAACACTTTTCTCCTGAACTTTTTGCAGATTCACTAGGCACTGAAGACTTAATCGGATTCGCTTTCCATTGTTTGTTTCCTCCTCGCTTACCCTCTGTAAACATATCCTCGTAAGCTTTGATACAACTTAACAATTCATGAGTCGAACTTATAGGTGTAATCGCCAACATTTTTGCTAATTCCAAATCTCCAATCGAATCGTTCGTCGAAATCTCCTTTGGCAGCAATGGCTTTAATCTCGTAGCAAAAATTCTCATAAGGCTCATCCTTTCATTTAATTCGTTTAGATAATTCACGATGTACATCAGCCTGATCACATACCGTGGTAAAATCTTTTACGAACTGTTCCTTACAATCTTCTCACTCCACAATATTTTCCTGGATACTCATAAGCCAAAATTTGGCGGCTCCTTTTAATTTTGTAATAGATTGTAACAACAAAACCTAATTATTCCACCTATAAATTTTTGCCACGTTTTCCACCTTCCGAATCCACTGCTTGGCGGTTTAAATTTGTTGACTTGTCCGGATCAAAAACTGATATCGCACTTTCGCTATTTTCACTGACGTGCATTTGTGTTTCCTCGGCCATTTGTAAGACGCGGTTAGTTTGTTCAAATAGCAATGCACGCTCGCGCTGTGACAACGCCCGCTCTCGCTCTATCAATGCCCGCTCGCGTTCAAAAACATTTGTAGCATTTCGTACTGTATGCGTTGATGAAACAACCGGTGTTTCAACAATTCGCACATAAGGTTGGCTAGTACTGACATCATCCACACTGTGATAATTGCGTCTCATTTTATTATTTTTTGTTTTTATCTGTACTGTCTTATTGTAATTTTGGTCAACGCAACCTACGCACACACAAGATTCTATTGTTCAGTACCACAGATAACTTATAACATGATCTTACGTGTGGATGACGCACACACTGACATAACATCTTTCTCTGGCGAATGCACAAATGTCTTTCTAACTGAGGTTTAGTTTGACAAAAAATAATGTCTCCTCCGGGTCGTACATATATGTAGGGTCGTAGTTCGTGTCGTTCGATATGGCACTCACTTCAGGTTACTAACAACCAATTCGAACTTTGTTTACGTTTAACGGTTTTCTTTTCAACAATGACAGCGTTCAATATTATCCGATAATAATGTACAAGCACAATTTGTAGTTATTATTTTTGTAAAATCCCTGCGAAAAACTTTTGTATAAGCACTCAAAACACCACAATTTATTAATGATCACACATTTGATGTTCATCCCACTTCTGATTTGTAAGGATATGCACTAATTACGTATGTAATTAGAACAAACAACCACACACATTCCTACTTTTAAAAGTTTAATGTTTAATTAACTTAATAATTACATTGGTAAAAAAAAGTATATTATTCAACGAGCTAGTAATGATAGCTATTACTCACGAAGATGAAATTGCGACACGAGCCGAGCTTGTGAGGCGAGTGTTGTAATGCATCTGAGTGAGTAATAGCCATTGCAAGCGAGTAGAATACGATATTTTTTCTACGACTTTTTTCCTTTTTGATTTAAATAAAATTGAAGATAAATGTTAAATCAAATTTTTAATCTATTTCTAATTTCATTAAAAGTTTTTATAATATTATGTATACAACGATCAAAACAAAACATAAACTACTTTATTTACTTGAACGTTACTAGGCAATATATATTAAATTAAAACTTAATACATACATATATACACAAAAAAATCGCAAACCTATGGAATAATGATTAATACTGTGATTTCATTGGTCAAGAGGGTATTGAGTAATGAACATTCCTCCACACCTTTGAATGATGCCTAACTTTCTCAACAATTAACAGATATATAATGAGTGTGTTCTTCAGCAGGAGTAGAAAAAAATAATTTCTATATAGGTACTAACACAGAACGTTTATTGTCCGCAAAAAAATTTGTTTTTACCTTCCAGCCGCCATATTGAAGCCATTATTTTAAGGTCAATTTTGCCAATCATATTTGAAAAGTAGAGTTCATAACCTTTGATTTGAGCTATTGTAGACCTATTTTAAGCAACACCAATTTTGGACAACATTATATATATATATAATTATATATATATATATATATATATATATATATATATATATATATATATATATATATATATATAATATATATATATATATATATATATACAGGGTGTAAAATATATAACTCTCCGTACGAAAACAGTGGGTAGATCTCACCTATGTAATTAATATTTGCCAAAAAATTTTAACCAAAAGTGTTTTATAACAGAAAAAATTTGATACTAAAAAAAGGGGCCCTTAACAATTTTTTTTAATCCGGCTCTGATCATCTCATGTTTGTAAAATAGTTTTCTGTTTTTCCAAAAACATCTGGGAACCACCATTTATGAAAACAAGAGTATTGTGAATGTGTTGTAAAAACGTATAAACATTGTGTACAATGTGTCTCAAAAATTTCAACCGAAATCCTGAAATATCTAGCGATTATCGCCGACTTATCGTAAGCAACAGAAGGTTTTTTAAAAATATTTTTACACAGAAATGTGCTATTAAATTGAAACTTAACATTGCTGTAACTCTGTAATTAATGATTTTTGGAGCGAAACGTTAACAATGCTTGGTCCGTTATAATTTAAAATGTTACAATAAAAATCTGAATTTCGATAAAAGTGTTGCTTACGATAAGTCAGTGGTAATGGCTCGATATTTTTTTATACGTACAGTAATAATTATGAATAAATTTAATTTCATGTGAAAAAGAAACTGTTGACTAATAACTCATATTCTCAGTAATATGTACATTAAAATAGTATATTTTGTAAGAAGTACTGTAAGTTGCGTATTACACGGAGAGTCGTGACTGTATGAGTGTGTAATTTGTCTTATGTTGTTACGTTTTACACTTTGTCTCTGAGAAATGCTAAGCTTACGAAACAAATCATATCAATTTGATACCATTACAATACACTAAATTCAAAACTAACTTGAAATGTATAAAAATACCAGCCTTTGTTTAAAACCTTTGAAATTATTTGGTATAAATCGACCAATAAAAAACATTTTTTTATTTTATTTATCTTAAGTTAATATGATTAGGATATAAAAAAAATTTAATGTTTTTAAAATAATTTTCTTAAAAAAGTTAGGTAATTAAATTTTTGTAACACATGGTACCATTAAATGTAGTGTACATAATTAGTATCGATTTATTTTGAAAATTTTTTTTCAATACCAAGTGAATGTCCTTGAAATTTCTCAATTACAGATGACTAGATGAGATAACATTATCTTGTTTTATGTATATGTATTTTATGTAGGTAAATAGGTTCTTTTTCGACTGTGTGCGGTCAGGGTCACTGATTTATGTGTTTTATCGTTATGTTAGTGTATGTGTATGAATAATATACATACATAGCATACAACTGCAGACATGCACATGACTTGCTGTTGTGTTCTACATACATATTGGTTCTATGTGTTTTTGGTGTGGGGTATTTGGTATGTATTATGCTCTGTTAAGTAAACATTTAACTGGCTATGTACAATGTCTGCTTGGCATTGCTTTTAATGTACTCGTTACATATGTAAAAGGCATTACTGATTGTTGCTTATCTGAAATTTTATATTTTGTAAATTAAATACTTATAAGTTATAATACCTATAAATACTTACTGCAGTTTAGTGTAAAAATATTAATTATTAATATTTTATTTATTTTAATTATTAATATTAAGTGATTGATAATTTGTTAATATTAATTAATTAATTATATTATAAGTTTGTAAAGTGAATAGTAATCAATTTTTGTTGTTCTGTGTTGTTTGTAGTCTTATAATTTTGATTAAAAATATGTACTCCAGCCAAGAATATGCTGATATGATATTAATTTATGGGGAAACAGGTTGTAATTCAAGTGCTGCACCAATAAAGTGCCCCCCCCGCAGCCGGATTTAAACCAACTCGATTACTGTCTCTGGGGTCATATGAAATCTGTTGTCTATCAGTCAGAAATAGACAATATTGAGGAACTTCGTGCTCGTATTTTTGATGCAGCTAGGATTATTCTAAGATATAAGATCTCCATATTCTAAGTAATGTTAGGCAAAATTTTAATCGCAGGATAGAGGACTGTCTTCGAGTCAACGGAAATCACTTCCAGCATTTATTATAGTAGTTTAATTTTTTATCAAATTTCATGTCAGCATGATTCGTAAGTAGTTTTAAATAATTTACATTTTTAATATTTAAGTAGTTTGATTAATAATATTATAATTATGTACATAGATAATGTAAATAATAGAAAATATGTAATATGGACACAAGCCAAAAAGACCTTTTTATATGCATCTGTATTTATCTTTGTCTATCATATTAATAAACA